>PVIH01001084.1:160000-263108 GCA_004025045.1 Sigmodon hispidus | reverse complement strand
AAAAAAAAAAAAAAAAAAAAAAAAAAAAAAAAAAAAAAAAAAAAAAAAAAAAAAACCAATGGTAATAAATAACAAAATCAAAAAGTAACAAAGGTGCTTTTACTTAATAAGTCTTCAGTGATTATTTAATCATTGGCTAGATGGTATGTTTCAGCAGATATGTAATATTTTCTGAAGGAATAAAAATTTCCAGTCATTAAAGATTTCATACATTGGTGAAATGTGTCCAAGACTTTTTAGCTCCTTAAAATAATTTCTTGCCATTATCATGACGTATATGTGTGTATACTGTGTGTGTGTGGTGGGGGGCAATATGACACATGCCACAGTATAAATGTGGAGGCCAGAGGGCAACTCTGTGAAGTCTATTATGATGTGAGTTGTAGGGATTAAACTGTGGGATAATACTATAAATATTTTTCATTTGTATTTGTTTAATAAAATGCTGATTGGCTATAAGGCAGGCAGGAAGTAGAGGCAGGGCAATCAGACTAGAAGAATTCTGGGAGAGGAAAGGCAGAGCAGCAGATGCTAGTCAGATTCAGAGAAAGAAAAGAAGAAAAGAAAAGAAAAGAAAAGAAAAGAAAAGAAAGAAAGAAAGAAAGAAAGAAAGAAAGAAAGCTACACTGAAGAAAAGGTACCAAGCTACGTGGCTAAACATGAATAAAAATCATGGGTTAGTGTAAGTTAGCAAGTAATAAGCCTGAGCCATAGGCCAAACAGCTTGTAATTAATATAAGCCTTTATTTGGTACTAAATGGCTGTGGGACTGGCTGGGCGGAACAGAAACTTCTGACTACACTGGACTCAGGCCTTTGGCTTGTGCAGCCAGCAACATTATTTGCTGAGCCATCTTGCTGGTCCATTTGTATCATTACTTCTATTCTGAAAGTTTTAACTCACTAAACCATTTAATAGTTCAGAACCAGGGTCAAGAAATTTTACAATAGTATTGGTTCTTTTCCTAATATGGAATCTCAGTAGAATTTTTTTTGTAAAATTAATATAGACTACATTTTGACTATATTACTTCTTAAACCTTTAGGCTTGCTAGATACCATCTAAATGACAGTATGAGCATTCATTCTTTTGCAGCATTTTTATTGTTCCGATAAAATGAAGTGCTTTTAAAAATATTCATTTTATCTTAATTATGCATGTGTCTCTGTGTGCTTATGTTTACTTGAGTACGGATGCTTACGGAGGCCAGAGGTATCTGATTTCCTGGAGATGGAGTTATAGGTAGTTGTAAACCATCAGGCAAGGGTGCTGAGAGTTGAACTCAGGTTCTTTAGAAGAGCAGTGTATAAGCTTTTAACTGCTGAGCCATTTCTTCAGCCTCAAACTTAAGAGATTTAATAAAATTTAATAATGCTTAAATAACCATCTTCTCTGCTGCTTTAAAATAAAGTTTACCTTTTGGACAAGAATAGTAGTTCATACCTGTAAATCAAGCTACTATAGAATCTAACAAAGAATGCTGAACTCAAGGGCTTCCTGGGCTACCTGGACAACAGTGGTAACTCTGCTTAAGAAAATCAAACCTTGTTTAAGAGAAAAAAAAATCAAACCAAATAAAACAAAACTTGGTTTTTTGAAATTTTGTTGTTTTGAGTTTTATTGCTTTTAGCCATTCTATTTTACAAAAAGCATGTTTTATGTGTATGTGTGGGTGATGGCATATAGGGATGTGCAGCATGTGCTTGAGGTCAGAACACAGCATCACATCCTGGAAATGGGACTTCTAGGCAGAACCACCATATGAATATTGGGCACTCAACTTGGGTCCTGAACAAGAGCAGCTAACAAGTGCTCCTCACCCCTTAGCAATCTCTCTGGCCCCAACACTATGACTTCTGAAATGAAAAGCATCTTTATAAAGGTAAACAGAAGTTGACTAGTGGCAGAAGAAGCTGGGAGACAGTAAGAGCTCTGTGATAAGCATTTGATTGATACCACAAATTGTGATTTATTTATGATTTGCTAGCTAGGTTAATTATGTATGAAACAAACTAGAAAAAATATATTGAAAAAGAATAATTTTAGAAGGACTTCTTTAATGTGTCCTATTTCTCAAATGCCAATATACTGTTTGTGCATAGTTATAATGTTTAAGGGACCAGGGACATGACTGTAGTGTTATACATGCTATAAATGACAAAAGGAAAAAGAAAAAAAAGAACAAGCCACATCCACTAAGAAATACTCATTAATAGCAATTTTTTGAAGGAAAAGATTTTTGAGTGCTTTCAAATATACTATTTACCTTATTCAAGCAAAAATATATCCTAAGTTCATAGATATATAACTAATTTTTAAAAAAGGTTCATGAGATATTTACATTTCTTGACCAAAATTTCTACTTTTCCAAGCAGCCTACGACAACATTCATACATCTTTTTCTACATTATGGTAAAGACTACAAACTCATCAAAAAGCAAAGCAAAGCAAAGCAAAGCAAATCAAACCAAACCAAATTCTTCCTTCCTGGAGCTAAAAAGACGAGCACTTGTTGCTCTTATACAGGACCTTCTTTGTTCAGCTCCTAGGACCCATGTCCCATGTCTGGTAGCTCACAAATGCTTGTAGCTGCAGACTCAGAGAGGGGATCCTGGATCCAAGTGATATACGAGTATGCACATTTCCCTTCCCCCAATATAAAGAAGGAAGTCATTCAGTCCTTTCTACAGACACAACTTCCAAGCTAACCTCACTGCCACATGACCATAATAACAGCACAGTTTGCAGAATTAAAAATGTTGTGCTAGGGGAAAAGACAAAATGGGAAGTATCTACCTAACATGGATTATATTTCTTTTCTCAGACAAGCAAGAGGGGAAATTGGAAAGACTTAACTGATGTGGAATGTCTTTCTGTACACTGCCAATATTCTTTATTACCATTGGTTAATAAAAGGTTGTTTTGGCCTATGGCAAGCCAGCTTAGAGGCAGGTGGGAAATTCAAGTAGAGATAAAAGAAAGACAGAGTCAGACAGAAGCTGTAGGCTACAGCTTCTTGCAAAATGTAATGGGACATACGTAAAGCCATGGAATCATACATAAATTAATAAAAGTGAGTTGAATTAAAAATGGATAAGCTTTAAGAGCTAGTTGGTATTTAGCCTGAGCCATAGGCCCAATAATTTGTAATAAATATAAGTGTTCATGTGATTATTTGGGCTAAGCGGCTAGAGGACTGTGGGTTCAGACCTGGGGGTTAGGCCAGGCCAGAAACTTCTGGCAACACCTAACAGATGCCAGACATTTACTTGTGGACATTTTTCTGAAGCTAGAACTCTTTCCTGCTAGCATATGAACAAAGTGACTTGTTAAAGTGGGTGAGGAAAGAGAGCTGCCATATGTGGACATTTTTCTGAAGCTAGAACTCTTTCCTGCTAGCATATGAACAAAGTGACTTGTTAAAGTGGGTGAGGAAAGAGAGCTGCCATATCATTATATAGTTTGACAAGGGAATAAGACAAATAGAAAAATCGAACTCTGCTATGCTTGTTTGTTCCATAGTTCAATGAACAGTATTAGCATTGTAAAGCCAGTGATCAGGAGAAAAGAAAGAATCCTTTAACCTAGTGTACTATAAATCATCAAACACTGATTCTGAACTTCAGGTTAAAGTGACACAGAATCAACACAATGTAGGGGCTATCAACCAGCTATTGGAACATCTTACCTTAGTCTGTCCCCAAACAGAAGCTTCACTTGGCATCATCACATTGGGGCTTTGGGGCAGTGAATACTCTGACTCTCCAGCAAAGCCTACAATAGCTTATGAAAGTGAGGCTGGGCCAGTGTTTTCTCAGAGTCAAACTGCCCTGTACCTAAGACCTGGCTTTAAAACCAACACTCAGGAGGCCGGGGTATAAAGATCTCTGTGAGGTCAAGGCCAGCTTAGTCTATATACAGGGATCCAGGCCAGCCAGGACTACACACAATCAGAAACAAACAAAAATACCACCCTCCAAAAACTAGCAGGTAACAGACCAACCAGTCTGTAGTCTTTGTATTAAGGCCTGTAATGAGCACTATCAACTAGAAACCTGTTCTTGGCTTCATTTTAGAATCTCTTTTTTTTTTTTTTTTTAAAGCTCTCTCAAGTTTTAGGTGGAAATTCTTGCCTACATTGGGCACCAATTGTAGCCAGAAGTTTTTCTCTGTCTTGCCCACCCCCATGGTCCTGCAGCTGTTTATAAAATAATTAACTCAGAGGCTTAATATTAATTATAAACTGTTTGGTCTATGGCTCAGGCTTAATGTTATCATTTTTATCTTAAATTAACTCGTTTCTATTAATCTACTTATCGCCACATGTCTCATGGCTTTATCTGTGTTCCATTACGTCTCACTCCCCGGCAGCTCTCAGTGTCTCCTCTGACCCCACATTTCTTCCCCTGTACCTCTGCTTGGATTACCTGCTGTCCTGTCTTGCCATAGGCCATAGTAGCTTCTTTGTTAATCAATGGTAGCAACATATATTCACTGTGTACAGAAAGACCATCCCATAGCACCAGTCTTGACAAGAACTAAGTATTTTAAAAGCACGAATATTCATCTTGTTGTTGGTCCTTGGCCTACCTTAAATAGACTAGAACACTGAAAAAATTCAGAGGCCCCAGTTTCTCTCCACAATGACCATGCTAAGAATATAAGAAGGATCTAGCAGCAAAAGGTGGAGCAGGACCACAATACTAACAGAGACAGTCTACCACATTATCCATACCAGAGGCCTATAATAAGCATGCACTTTAGAGTCTAAGCATTTCTCATTATAATTAATGTAAAATTATACTTTTGGAAATAATTTAATATCATAACCTTATATATATTAAACATTTTGTAAAGATGAGGTAATTATATTTTGTACATGAAGTTAGAAATTATCAAGAATATCCTGCAGATGAAAGGACATTACAGATACAGAGCCAAAGTCTGGTCACAGCGATGTCACTAAACCCACTAACGGCTGACTCTGATGTGCTGCTGTGGGCTGGGCACTGTTTGAAGTGGTTTTCATTCAGTCCTCATAACAGCCCCATGAGGGAGACAGTATTATCATATTCTCAGTTTATGAATGAGAAGACTAAGAGAGAGGCATCCAATCACTTGTCCAAGATCACCTAGCTATTAATGGTAGAATAAGGCTGTAAATACAGTCTGAACAGTTTTTTTTTTTAAGCTACCAAATTCTCCTGCTTAAAGAAAGTAAGTCACTTTACACTAAAATAATGAAAACACTTTTAAAAAAATTCCTTAAAATTTAACAAATTAAACAGGCTCCTGAGTTGCTACAGCTGTGCTACATGGTTTGAAAGTAGTCTGTCCATTAAGCCTTCATGCTTTGGAAGTTTGGTACCTGGGGTGGCTGTGTTAATGATGGTATGGAACTGTGAAGAGGTGTGGTTTCATGGGAGTCTTTAGATTACTGGGAGAGATGCCTTGTGGAGGAGGGAATGCTGGTGTCCTGCTGGGTGCTCTTATGGGAGTCAAGTAGTCACAGAAGCCTGAGCCAAATATATCTCACTCTTTCTTTAGCTTCCATTTAAAGATGAATTCTCTTCCTTCCATATAAACTCCCATGGAAACTGACTCTTCGGATCCCACTCCACCTAAAGGAACACCTGACTCACTCTTGAGGGAGGGGAGACAAAACTGGATCTGCCAGAAGTGGAGACTGAACTAAGCAATATTGGGTCAGTGGGACCATGGGACTGTCTGCTGCCTGCCCAAGGAGGGGATGGGGAGTTGTGGAGAAGAAAAAATGATCTGATGTGGCGGGAGGGGGAAGGGACCTTGAATAGGGATATACAGGGATAGAAAGCGTGACTTCTTTGTTAATAATAATAACAATAATAATAATAAAAAGTACACAGAAAAAAAAGAAAAAAAATTTAAAGTCAGGACTATTTTTTTGTATATATCAAATATTAGCATATCAGAACACTCATTAAAATTATAATAAAGGTAGCTATAAGAATAGCTACAAAATTTATATAAACTAGGCAATCAAAATTAAAAATAAATATATGATTATAATCAATATTAAACATGTATTATATAACTACATAATAGTATTGTTTATGAAATAGGCTTCTTAATTAACAAACAATTTTTACTTGTATATGCAAATTCAATAAACTACAGTTCAATGAATTGCAAACTCAATAATTAAAATTAAAAATAAGCACATTCTTTATTTAAAGTCATTTTTATGTTGAATATAATCTCTCTTACTAGAGGATAACATTTCATGAAGACCAAAAATATTTGTAATTGCATATTTTAATGTTATTAATAAAATGTAGGTTTGAAAAAAAAAAAAAAAAAAAACTCCCATGGTAATGCCATCAAGAGTCACATTGCTTCACCAGTCACCAAACCAATGGGCCTGAACTTCCAATCTCTAAAATTATGAGCCAAAATAAATTTTTTTTTACAAAATTGGGAAGGGAAGATGTCCAATATAAGATGTACCTCAGGTCCACTTATTAGTCTAGTATTATACACAAATGAATGATTAGTAAAGACTGAAGAACTGTTGAAAATTTGGATAAAACGGGAATTTTCTTTTTTTTTTTTTTTTAAATTTTTTTGATTTATTTATTTATTATGCATACAGTTTTACAGAAGAGGGCGCCAGACCTCATCATAGATGGTTGTGAGCCACCATGTGGTTTTGCTGGGAATTGAACTCAGGACCTCTGGAAGAACAATCAGTGCTCCCAACCTCTGAGCCATCTCTCCAGCCCCAAAAACGGGAATTTTCAAAGAGGAAACAAACAAACCAAATAAATGCAGAAACACACCTGTAACCCTGGTTGCTCCCAGAACAATGGAACAGATCCTCGAATTTGTATGAAGGAAGAAACACTGTCATCTAAGTATATAACCTACAAAAAAATAAGAATTCCAAAAGAAAAGACCCGTTAACTCTATAATAGAAAAGCAACTACTGAAATCTGCTGCATAAGTTTTGTGCAGACTGGCCTGATCAAAGTAATCAAAAACAGAATGCTAAGTTTTTTCAGTTAGTGATAATATCAACCAAGAAAACATTAAAATTTAAGAATGACAACTTTAAAAAAAATTCTATTTTAAAATTTCAGTATTATGTACCTATACCCTTAAATTTCTTTTAATTTTTCCTTAGCTTTTTATATTTTCCAAAATCTAATTTGAAGATCAGACTTGAGCTGTGTTATAGCCTGAAATTTTATAATTACATAATTCCACAACCAAATGTTATATATAACTTTAAATTTTTAGGTACTATATATCTATCATTAAAAGTTGGGCTTATTTTCACACAAAATATTTTTATGAAGCCATCTTGCTCTATTGACTATATTATATTACTTAATTAGTATTATATAACTGTTCAAGTTTGTCCTATGGAAGCTTTTCTTAGGCCAATAAATAGCCATGAACATTAACATTATACATGCCAAAAGTATCTGCATTCAAGTAAAACTACTACCTAGTATTTCCTGTGTTTCCTTCTCACACATCTGTTACTCTAGTATTTCCTATTTCCTGTGTCTCTCTCTCACAGGTCTGTTACTCCAGTATCCCCCAGGTCTCCCTTTCACAGGCCTGTTACTCCAGTATTTCCCGTGGCTTTCTCAAAACACATGGTAAGAAATAAAAAAACATTATGTACCTGCTCTGTTTCTACAAAATTGGCAACGTGACCATCATCATTTGTTCCTCGGACATTAAACCTTGTCCCAGCTCGTTCACAGCTTAGTCTTGAAATGAGGCAAGCCTTGGCTTGTTTATGGGCAGCATAAATTGTTCTGATCTCTACTCCTCCACACATGAGACGTAATAACCAGTCATCACAATTCACACCATAGTGCTTGAGATGCAAATGCAGAGACTGATTCCTACGGGAAAAGAAAAAACTAAGCTAGGTTATTAAGTATAAAATAATGCTGAATACATTTTAAAACATTAATGTAATATTATTAAAAGGCTCCACAAGAAAATCGTTTTTTGTTTTGTTTTTTTTACATTTGCTATGCTAAAGAAAGACAAGGCTATAAAATGAAATGCAGATTTTTAACCAGGTTACCTATTATACTAAAAATTTGTAATTTTAAATTGGTAAAGCATTTCTATCTTCATAGAAAATGCACAAAACCAGGGGGCTGGAGAGATGGCTCAGAGGTTAAGAGCACTGACTGTTCTTCCAGAGGTCCTGAGTTCAATTCCCAGCAACCACATGGTGGCTCACAACCATCTACAATGAGATCTGGTGCCCTCATCTGTATACTGTATACATAATAAATAAATATTAAAAAGAAAAAAAGAAGATGCACAAAACCTAGCTTGTTCCAAAAGAGGTTATACAAACACATCCTACTTTAAACTTTATTTATTTATTTGCCTTGGTGTTTTGCCTGGGACTGGAACTACAGACAGTTGTTAGCTGCCATGTGGGTGTTGGGAATCGAACCCGGGTCCTCTGGAAGAGCAGACGGTGCTCTTAACCGCTGAGCCATCTCTCCAGCCCCATACATCCTACTTTAAAGAGATGTACATATAAGACTTTTATAAGACTATATTTTAATTAAGTTTAAATAATAAGCATAGCTAATAGCTATGCACCACACAATGTAAGAAAGTCATAGTGTTTCCTATGTTTCCATTTTTTTTTTCTTCAGTTTTCATCAGGGAATCCAGGACCTCACTCATGCTATGTAGGTGCTCTCTCAGTAGCATATCCACAGGCCCGCCTAAATACTGTAGGATCAGATAGGACCTGGTTTTCAAAAATAGGAAAAATGTTTTATTCAGGCGAATATACAGCCCAATGATGAAGAAACAAAAGATAAAAAATTTAGAGTCACAATGACTAATGCTGAGTTGAGGAATGCCCCTTGCCAACTTAGCCTTCTCACCCTGCTGACTACTAGAACCTTAGACCTCCACAGAACACATGGAAGATTCTATGGAATCTTCTATCAAATCTACTATAAAAAGATGCTATTCAGCAAATGACTCCATCAATTCAAAAGTTACTTTTCAATACTATTGTTTCAGACTTTGACAATTTCCAATGTACTTTAAGTGTTCTAGACTTTTCTAGGATCTTACAAAAAGGTAACAGAAGTGTAATAGTGCCTTCTTGAACAGCCAAGGTCATTATCAGTAACAAGGTGCTAAGCTGTTAACAGCATGAGTCATCAACTCCAGGATCTCCAGGTAACAGGCTGCCTTAGAGATCCATTAGGTGGAGGCCATGCACAGTTCCAGCAAACCAGCTACCATTTTAACTGTTCTTATCTATTTAAAAAGCAAAAGAGAATGCAACTGAGTGATGAGACCACTTCTGAGATCATGTGAAATCCAACCATTACTCCTTCAGCTGATACCATGACTCATGTTCTCATCCTTTACCATTATTTACCCTGGTGAGAGGCAAACCTCAACAGATTATAACCCAGTATGTGCAAAGATCACAGTCAAGGGCTACATCATGGAACAGACAGCCTGTATTGGTCCTCACTTAAACGGAGCTCAGATCTGAGGCATTATGTGCGGGTGGAATTCTCTTCTGTGCTGTCGGTTCACACTGTCCTTTACGGTAGATGTACTGCTGTTTTATTCTCTTTATACTTATGCCAAGTCTTGAAAAGTAGTAGCAATAGTACTTAAATTTTCCAAAGAAATAAAACCACAGTTTTTCTGAGAGGTATTTGGTAGTCTGGCTACAAAGCTTACTGTATTTCTTTCTTAAAGACAAAGCTACAAGGATGTGAATTGTAAAAACTTCCATTTTTCTACGTAAAATTAAACTTACTTATTTCAACCTTTAGCAAAACAACTGGACAAGCACTGGAAAAATCCTCTCAAGCTGTAATCTAAATTTGTCCTGATCTCCAGCTTACAAAAGGAAGAAAGGAAGGAAGGGGGCTGGAGAGATGGCTCAGCGGTTAAGAGCACTGACTGTTCTTCCAGAGGACCTGAGTTTGATTCCCAACATCCACATGGCAGCTAACAACTGTCTGTAATTCTAAGATCTGACACCTTTACACAGTTATACATGCAGGCAAAACACCAATTCACATAAAATAAAAATAAAAAAAAGGAAAGAAGAAATAATGAATGAATTATTCCTACTAGTTAAACTTTTCAAACATAATTGCACCTGCTTGGATTTCTAATGTGATGAGAAAGTCTCCATCTAATATTGGGGATAGAAGTAAGTGGGGAACAGAAAGGAATAGACAGCTGCTCAAGCATGGTTAAATTATAATTATTTACTTCAAAGGGCTTCAGTGTTTTCCACCAGAAAACACATGCACATAGGGCTAACAAAGGCTTCCCACCTGGAAGCATTATCTCTGGACATTTGACAAAATGCATGCCATCATCATAGCTTTATTGAGCTGAGAGGGCTGTATGCCCACTCATCCATTCCATCGCTCTCCATCTTTTCATCGCATTCCTTTGTCTCCTTAATAAGCCCAAGTCCCAAAGGCAGCTCTGCAGCCTTTATTACTCTGCCCTGTCTGCTCCCCATCTCTTTTAGTCAAGACTCCATAGAAGCTACTCTCTTAAAGCTGTCACCATCCTGGAGTCCTCTGAAAGCCAGGGCAAATGTGTCGAAGCTGAACAGACAATTCAAAAATTGTAAGTGATGATGAAAATGAGGGAGCGGATATATACAGAAGGCAAATGCCTCAAATCTGAAGACCAGGAGAAGTCAAGAGCAGGATCCTTAGAGCTTTAGCTGTACCATGTATACTAATCTGGTGAAATACAATTTCTATATGCATTCAAGAGAAGTCACTATTGATGCTGACTATATACAACAGAAGCACTGTAACTAGAAGTGCTGAAATCTGGAAAATGGAGAATGCTGACAGATCTGAGAACCATAAAGTAATTCAGCCAATGGGCTCTCTACAGCCTGGAATTCTCTTGTCCCCTTTGTTACCTGAAGGATGCCTAGTATAGTTACTGATTTAAAAGATTGCTTTTTCACTATTAGCTCTACAAGAAAAGGGTAAGGAAAAAATTGCCTTCACGGTGCCTACTTATAATAACTCTCAGTCTGTTAAAAGATATCAATGAGGGCTGGAGAGATGGCTCAGAGGTTAAGAACACTGACTGTTCTTCCAGAGGACCTGAGTTCAATTCCCAGCAACCCACATGGTGGCTCACAGCCATCTATGATGACATCTGGTACCCTCTTCTGTATACTGTATACATAAAAATAAATAAATCTTTTTTTAAAAAAGATATCAATTAAATTCCCCCACAGGGGATACTAAACATCCCCATCCTATGCCAATATTTTGCACAACAACCATTGGAAATAATTCATATACAATTTCCTCCACCTATAATTTACTATTATATGGATGATATATTGTTAGCTGACTCAAATGTAGACACTTAGAAAATGTTTACAGAAGTAAAGAAAGTTTTGTTTAATAGAGATTACAAATTGCTCCTGAAAAAAATACAAAAAAGATTCTATTAATTATTTAGGTATAATATTGATCTACAAAAATTTCAACCCAAAAAGGAGCAAATTAGGAAAGATCAATTGCAGATTCTTAATGACTTTCAAGCATTGCTGACAGACATTACTAAGCTACAGCTCACTGTTGTCGTAAGAACTTCAAAATTCAGTAATTTGATTCAAACCTTAAAAGGTAACAAGGACTTAAATAATTCCAGAGAATTATAAGTGAAAGTTGAGAGAAAACTGGCTTTTGTAGAAAAGAAATTACAGGATGCACATGTGGATCGTCTGGATCCAGAGCTTGACTACACTCTGGTTATATTACCCTCTACATATTCCCCAACAGGGATTTTAATACAATTAAAATGGTAAGATACTATCTTAGAATGGATAGTTCTACCACACAAACAAAGTTAAAAACTAAAGACATATGTGGAAAAGGTTTCTGAGTTGATTCTAAAATGGAAATTAAGATTTTGTCAATTGGCAGGAGTTGACACGAGCAGAAATTTTAGTTCCTTTTACAATGCTAAAATGTTCCATTATGGGTAGAAAATGAACATTGGCAAAGAGCTGGCAGTAATTTGGGAGCAGAGATTAACAAGAGATACCCAAAAGCAAGAGATTTAATTCATAAAAAGAACCAATTACAATCCTCACATTGTACAGAGACACTAATAATAGAGCCCCTACATTCTATATTGATGCAAACTAACAGGAAAGGTGGGTTAAAATCAAGACATTTGAGTAAAGTGTATTGAAGCCCTTATTTATTATTCTGTCCAAAGTCAGAATTATATGCTATTCTCATGGTATTGGTGGATTTTTCAGAACCTCTTAATATAGTTACTGACTCTGGATATGCAGAGTTATTTTACACACATTAAAACCACTGAACTTATTCCTGATGAATCAAAATTAACTTCACTATTTATATGATTATAAGAAACAGTCAGGAACAGAATCATTCTATATATTCTGTCAGGCTCTCTAGCACAAGGTAATGATAAAATTGACCAGTTACTAGTAGGAAATGTGGTAGAGGCTTCAGAGTTTAAGAAAAAACACCATGTCAATAACAAGGCTTTAAAGCGAAATTTTTTTTCTATCACTTGACAATAAGCCAAAAAATTATATGTATAAAAAATGTCCTATTCGTTCCTTGTATAATCAAACTCCACTACCTGCAAAGACCAACCTTAAAGGTACTCAAAAAATGATATTTGGCAAATGGATATATTTCATTTTACAGAGTTTGGAAAATTAAAACATGTTTATAATACATAGATACATATTCTAGATTTCAGTAGACAGATCCTTTGAGTTCTGAAAAGGCTGATTCTGTAATACAGATCTACTGGAAGTCATGACTATTATGGGAATACCTGTACAGATTAAGACTAACAATGTTCCTGCATATGTTTCTAGTAAAATAAAAGTATTTACATATTACAATATAAAGCATATTATAGGCATACCACACAATCCAACAGGACAAGAGGTTACAGACAGATCTAATCACACTTTAAAAGAGCTACTAAATAAACAGAAAGAGAAAACTAAGATCCCCCCCAGAGACAGATGGCATAATGCCTTATTAATCTTAATTTTTCTAAATGTTAATGAAAAAAGAACAGCTGAGGAGAGACAATGGATATGAGAAAAAACTACTGAATTAAATCAGTCTTTGTACTTTAAAGAAGTATTGACTTCAGAATGAAAACCAGGATATGTGTTATGTTAAGGAAGAGGTTTTGCTTTTGTTTCCACAGGAGAAAAAAAAGCTATGGATACCAACAAAATTAATGAAGATTCGATTTATACAGGAGAGACTTCTTGTTTAGGAGAAGTGATTGTTCATCAACTGATGTGGCAATTCAACAAGTCAAGGGTTGGGGCAGGGCTCTGTTTTTATCTTTACAAGAGAATAAAAATATCTACCTTAAGTATGTCAAGGACTTTTGGACAGACTGACATCTAGGAAAGGAAGAACTGTCTGGAAAAATTTACTAAGAAAAGAAACAATCTGATATGGTGGTATAATTACTTCTACAGGATAAGATCTCTTTACCTCTCGAATTAGAAATTGAAACTGGCTTTGGAGTTGGAGTGGCTTTCTCCTTCTCTAAACCCAAGCATGTTGTTAAAAGAAAACTCAGTCTCTGTCTCATATCAAAAGAGACATCTGGTATGGGACAGAACAAAACAAAAAACTAGGGACTATTGCTATAAATCTCCTTCCCCTTGAATCTAATTTGACTCTTTAAAATTTTTTCTTTAGGTAATTACTATCTTAAAAATTAAACTTTCCATTTTAATATTAATGATGTTTCAGTTTTCCACAATGAACAATAATTTTCCCAATAGTGATCTCTAAAATCTCCAAGAGAATGTTGGGGCCCCACCACCAATCTTAATGGCATTATAATGCCATTAAGCCAATAAACACCACCCAAAGATCAGTTTTGGACTACCAAGTGCTCAAGACAATTAGGTGGCCAGCTGAGACGACCCACCCTCTTGCACCACTCCAGCCAGAACCTAAGTTAGGCCTTACTCATTACTCTGGAACTGGCTACAAATGCTGCAGCTAGTTGGGCTAAGACTTTACCATTTCTTTAGCTTTTACAGGGCCCCATAGAGATACTGTCACCCCTCCAGACAGCAGGAAGTAATTGTAACAACACTTTCCCTATAAGTGGGGTGGGTGGTTTTGGGGTTTTTCTCGGGGTTATGGATAATTGTCATCTTTAAAGGTTGGTAATAAGTTGTTATAAGCTTAAGGGTGGAACAATAGAGATTAAACTCAGGGATCTCATTTGAAATAGAAAAAAAGGGATAAGAAATGATAGGATTAAAAGGTAGATTATCAGTTTTAAATAATTTACATTGGTATGAATTCTTGAATATTGATACAAATTCAAAGTTATTTTTGTTATACTGTATATATATATTTTTATTTCTTTTTTTCAGACTCCCTTCTCTTTATTTTATTTTATTTTACTTATTTCTTTTATTATTATGAACAAAGAAGTCACACTTTCTATCCTGTATATCCTTATTCAAGGTCCTTTCCCCCTCCTACCACATCAGGTCATTCTCTAAGATACTTTTGTGTATTGATACAAATTCAAAATTATTTTGCTATAATGTATGTATGTTCCTCTTTCCATTCAAGATAATTTTGTATATTGATACAAATGTAAAATTATTTTTGTCATACAGTATATGTTTCTACTTCTGTTTAGAATATTTTCGTACCTTGGTGTAAATTAAGGTTATTTTTTCATACTGCAGTTTACATTTCTACCTCTGGTTAAGATACTTTGTGTATTATCACAATTTTGAGGTTATTGTCCTTATACTGCATATTTATTTTATTTTTGCATAAGCAAAATTATCTCTACAGCTTGTTTATTTATATATAAAATTTTAGTCGTTAAGATATATAGGTTAAATAAGAATTACAGGTTAATAGTTACCCATGTTTGTGAAACTTATAATCATGTTGGTTAGACTTTCTAGGCATGCAGAAACATGTAAATAGATAAGTTATTTTCAAATACTTCCAAGACTTATAAAAATGGCATTTAAAATGTTTTAATAACTTGAATTCTTTAAATGTTAGACATGTCTGCTCCTGGCAGCATCAATGTACTCCAGACAGAATATTGAGTGCCAAAGACACTCCATATGGGGTTTGTTTTCCTTTTGGCAAAACTGGCCTATTGGGCAAAAAACTGCCCTTGCCTTGACAGCTGACAGTAAGCATGCTATCCAATCTGGACAAGCAGGTCACAAAAAGAGCAACTGCTGAATTTTGCAAGACAAGGTAGGATAGTCCTTTAAGTTTTTCCGCCTGTGAAAAAAGTCTATCAGATATTCTAGGCCTATAATCAAAGTTGGATATCCCAATGTTGCAGAGAAACCCTAGGTGACTGTCCAGGCAGCCAGCTGTTTCTGTCATTCCTTGCAATTTTGGAAGTTGCTTGCTTGCACTTCCTGCTTACTCAGCTAATATTATTTTCCTTCTCAGGTCTTTGATAAGGTTGAAGACTAGATATTTATAATTACTATCCCTCCCAAATCCTAGCTAAGGATACATTAAGAACAAAACTTAAATTCTTCAGAAAAAGACAACTATTGAAATAATCTCTATAAAAAGTGCCTACTATTATGGTCTGGATGTCTAGGATGTATTTCCCTCTTGTTGTATGTAGTTTCATTCCTTATTAAGATTTTTAACTTTTTCTTTCTCTGGATAATACATGATAATTTTTTCATTGTATTTAGTGGTATTTATGTTAGGATTGGAATCTTCCTTTTTATTTTAGATGAAAAGGGAGAAATGTTGTGGGAATGTGGCCATTTGGTCTAATGACCATTGGAATAGAGCAGGTTGGCCCGATGGGCAGGGTCTTCTTTGAGAATATGTGATGCTTTAAGAATTGAAGGGAAGGGTCACAGGGACCCTTTAACAGGGAAGGCTTCCTGACATCATGGCTCAGTGACTTGGTTTGGTCCTTTCCCCATCCCTCCCTGGTGAATAAAGAGGCAGCAGCACTGCTTTATTCTGTATTTGTGTGTTATAACTATTTCATCCTTTAATAAATAATTCCTGATCCAAGACTTCCATGGACTGCCACTTTATACAACTATACTATAAATTCCACAACTAAGTATTTTAAGCTCATTTCAAGTCTAAATCAGGAAGAGCAGAAAATGGGCTTCATATCATATTCCAATTCTATCAAGGTGTCTGACACACTGCTGCAGGCTCAAGGCAGGAAAAAGTTCACACTCAATCAATCATGTCCATCTTTTGTTCAGTCTAAAAACAGCTACTGTTGAGCACATTATGCTCCAAATCTCTGAGTACATAGTACATAATTACAAAGAAAGAAAGATAAACACAGACTTACCAGAAAAATCTATTGTCAGTTGTGTGCTCTTGCATGCTGCGGTGTGCATTTAGACTCAGATCTAAGCTGACTCCAGATGCAGACCATGCAAAATAAAAGTTTCCTGAGTTCAAAACTTTTCGGACTTCTGAAATGCGATCCTCATCTGAAGCATCAACTCGAAGTGATATAAACTCAGTGGAAGTAACTCGGAAAACTTCAGACTCTTGAATTTTCCCAACAGACATACATCCAGTCACTAGGACCAGATAATGTAACATGGTGTCACCTGTAAAAGCCAAGATTTTACCACAAAGAACACCAACATTTTCAAGCTCTATAGTTTCTTCTGATTTTTTTCTGTGTTTCTATCTTTAAAATCTTACACTGTAATTTTGTGTGTGTGTGATAGTCTTACTATGATGCATAAATTGGTCTGGAACTCCCAATCCTTAGGCCTCAGCCTACCAAATGCAGGAATTATAGGTATGTAGCACCATGCCTGATCACTGTGATTATTCTAAACTTACCATGAACTTGTTTAAATTTACAACTAAAGGTATTTTTTTCAGGGAAAAAAAGTATTCTTGTTTAAATACATTCAGTATGCCTAGCACTAAATCGTTAATAAGATAATGGCACATTTACAAAGTTATTTCCATACTTTGTCTAAAATGTTGCCTTCAAAACCTTACCATGGACAAGAAACTCAGATAATAAATGTTCAATACTTTTTGTAAATGGTAAAGTTTTAAAATGGTATATAAATTTGACAGCTGAAGATAACAGCATATGGGAACAAGACATTGGTGATAATTTAATAAAAACTTTTCATAGACTTTTTGTGGTCTTTCTTTCTTCCTTCTTTTTCTTTCTTTCTTTTTTTTTTTTTAACAACAAAAGAGGTGTTGGGGTTTACTCTGTGGTCTTAACTCCTGAATATTAGGATTTTTTTATTTTTCATGTAACTGTAATAAAAATCATATGACATTAGAGTCAGTGGCAGAGGCACTGGCGCAAGCAGAATATCCTTGAATCATGGCTACTTATTATCCAGACTAAACTGAGTATGTTAGCATGACCAACCTATAATATAATTCTTAAGAAAAGAGATTAAAACATTTATTTCATGATTACTTTAGACAATAAAAATAAACAACTCAGCACAGTCTTTTGCTTATGATAGGTTAATAACAAATGACAGATCTCCATTTTATAAGCCAGTCCTGATCAAAAGCAGAGTCTGTCAGTTCTTGGCAGCACCCAATACAAAAAGTGTCTGAATCACAATAAAAATATACTAGATAACTGAATCCACCCTTTAGTTTACTTTCATAGTTGGATTTCATCAATGAAGAAAACCATGTGCTATATATGTATGATAGTGCAAGCTTATTTTCTCACAGACCAATAAAAGCATGAACCAAGTCCAGTCTCTGGACCACACTTCAAAACAAACCTTTATAGACAAACTGCTAATCATAAAAGTTACACTGAAGATCATGGTAACATTAAGTCAGGACTGGAGAGATGGCTCAGAGGTTAAGAGCTTTGCTCTTGTAGAGTCCACATGGGGCAGCTCCAAACCAACTGTCTAAATTTCAGTCCTAAGAGATCTGACACCCCATTTTTGACTCAGGAAGCTAAATCCACATCATTCATAGAAATACATGACACCACCAAACACTCATACACATAAAAATAAATGATTTTAAGTTACAAAAAATAATAAACAGCAGACATTTCTGAATCTAAAACAGATGCCTTTTCAATGATATACTGGGGGAATCAGTGTGTTTCCTACAAAGACACCTATTCCTTAATGTACTGAAGATGAGCAAAGGACTGTTCTTATTTCCTGCTAATGTGTTTCAACAGGACACTGTCCTTTGATCTTAAAAGTGTTGTGTGTCTTCCTAGGAAAGAAACGAAAGGTTAGTCTAATTATTTCTATTGTATGTGTAAAAATGTTTTCTCTGCATGTATCTTATGTGTACCACATGATACCCTGGAGTTACATATGATTGTGAACTATCATGTAGGTACTGGAAACCAAACCTGGTTACTCTGGAAGAGCAGCAAGTGTTCTTAACCTCTGAGTCAGATACCTGATGGGAAAGATGCAGTCCATCTTCTTTAATGGTGTAATCTCTCATATACTGACCACATTCTAGGGTAGACCCCAAATCCAAGAGTAGTGAACTAACATAAACAAAACTTCGAAAGTTTGGGGGCGGGCAGGAGAGAAGTGAGTGAGGGAGGGAGGGACAAAAAGACAGACAGATAGACAGAAAGTGGTTGAGCTGGGATGTGGTGATAGATTTGGAAGATGGGAGGGGGTTGAACATAATCAAGATACATTACATAAAATCCTCATAGTTAACAAAATATTTAAAAAGTTTAGCTTAATTGATGTTTAAAAGGTATACAACACTTAAAGCTCAGATAATAAGTCTGAAATAATATATTGGAGACTCTAATCTTCAGATAAAAGAGAAATGGAAAAGTAGATTATTAGGAATAACACTTACCAAGATTTAACCGTAAAACTCCTAAAAGTCCATATGCATCCAGTACTTTGATATATGTACCTTTAATTGCCTCCTTTTCCGCAGATGCTGTTAAAAATAATTGAACACATCAAAAAATCTATTTAGTTATAATGCCAGAATTTGAAACAAAAAATTCAAAATGTGATATTCTTTTTTAAATGTTTTCTTTTCTCTTTTTAAACCACTGTTATTCAGTTTCCCCTGACATTCCTGGGCCACCTAGTCTCAAGTGTTCGTTTACCCAAGCAATGTCAGGTCTGGATTACATCTTGTAGATGGTCTTAAATCAATCAGCTACTGGTTGGTTGTTTCCACAAGCTTTGTGTCACCCTTACCCTAGCATCTCTCACAGCCAGACACCACTGCTCATCTCCATGTTCAGTATAGGTGTTGTCTTCAGCAATGGAGCCTTAAACACAGCATATTACATTAAGTATTTTCTCCAACTAATTCCACTATAGCTGGAATTAAATAGTGACAACCATCTGGCTAATCCATTTTTTTCTGACTGATGATCTGTCTCGTTCATCCTTTTATCCTTGACACTTAGAATAGTGCCTGAACACAGAAACTGAATAAACAGGTACAATGCTGCAAGCTGCAAGTTTAGCACAGTAGTGGGGCAGTCTGTACGGACTTTTGCCTTACTTCCTTTGACAGAAGCTCATGTGCATCAGTACATAAGTACAATTCAGACAATAATTATCATAGAGCAAGCTACTATGGTTATTCTATTGAAGGAAAATCAGCCACAACAAAAATATCCCCAAAGTTTAAAGAAAAAACCTTTAGCACATAGCAGATACACACTTACAATGTATCAAAGAACCAAAGAAAAGTGTAAAATTGAAAAAGAAGTCCACCCAGGTTCCTGTCGTGCCCACTGTCCTTCTTTTTTCCCACTGCCCCCTCTCTGCTAGCACCACACTCACCCTTCCCCCTCTTCATCTACACTACAGACCATGGAACCTTTGGCAGGACTCATGTGCTGCTCTAGGAAAGCCAGTAAGCAGATGGCTCCAACCACCCCAGACTCTGTTTACCTTCATTGCTGACAAAGGGCTCTTCTCAGCCTGTGTTCTTACCTAATGTTCCTGGCCACTTGGATTACACACTCTTCTTTTACCTTAAAGCTTTCCCCCAGAGTTCTACAAAGTATCTAACTTCCCTATCTGCTTCTCTTCAGACTATCTACTCAAGCTTCTTCCTTGTAACCTCACTCCTGTCATCTATGAATTATGCTCAGGCAGCACAGGCTAAGGTTAAAAGACTCTGTTAACTAATATCAGCACATTCTCTAATACGTTCATAACTAACTGTGGGCCTTTCTCTAACCAGTATGAATTGGAGTAGGAAAGAAGTTTAACATGCCACTAAAACAATAGGGAGTGGAATCTCATTCCACATTCCTAGATGTCTTAGCATTATATTGTATTGTTGCATGTGTTTACTAAAGTTACATCTCATTTCTTCTAATGTTTAATACAAACATAAAATTTTACAAGATAAATTGTGTTTTCTAAAGGAAACCAGATTTGCTTTCCTTAAATACTATACTTCCTCATTCAGGGTACCAAGGGTGGGGCTGAGAGCTTATTTCAGTGCCAGAGCACTTATCTAACACTGCAGACCAGACAGGCCTTCAACTCACAAGAGATCTACCTGCTACTGTCTCCTAAATTCCGGGATTAAAGGTGTGCACCACCACCAGCCAGGATGATTTAAAAAAAAAAAAATGCATACTATACACAAAGGCAGATGTTCAAAACACTTGCACTATTTCTCATGCCAGAAGATGTGTTTCCAGGTCAGATAGCTCTACAGAGTTTTGTCAGCTATATGCTGGGTGAATTTAAAATACACTGCTGACATGGTAATGTAGGCATTACTGATATATTAGTGTCAGCAGCAATCACCATTAGATTCAATGGCAATAGCCAGCAAGAGTTAAAAAAAATGCAATTTAATAAAGTCATTCTCTTCCCATATGAATACTCTGTAACTTAAATTATCATGAAATATTCCCTAATATTTTCAACTACTTTCTCCTCAGTTACACACCAAATAAATAACTCAAGCCCAATGACAATCCTTCTATTACCCTATCATCTAGTTCAAGTACGCACACAAATACCAAGCTGTTTAGTTATCCCTACTTTGAAATTATCTTCTCAGAGTGTACACAGACACACACACTTAGACTAAATGAAAGAAATAGATGAGACTGTATTTTTCCTGTGTGTGTTGGGGAGGGTGTTTTCCTTCTAAGCTATTACCTGCAACTTTAAAATGGTATTGCAGCTGAAGTACTTGTTTATTAGCTCTGTGATTATTATGACAAAAACATTAGACCAGATGCTGTAGTGATATATTGTATATTTAATAAAAATAGTCTGAAATATCAGAGGACTGAACCAGACCTTTTTTAAAATTAAATATACAATATATCACCACATAGTGCTTATATGCATTATTCAATTTTCATAATAACCCAAGGAATAAAGCTACAATTTCCACCTGACATAGGTTTCCAGAGTCCAGGCTAACCAGAACAACATTGTGGGACCCTGGAAGAACTACCTACTCCTGCTCTTGTATTAGAATGGGTTCCATTGTTACATGTTCAGTGGTACTGAAAAATGTAGAATACAAGCAACAAAGGAAACAGTAACATGCTATTACTCCCCACACAGGCTTATAGACTACAAGTTTTATGAGGAAATGAGTATTTTTTATAGTTTCAAAGTCCTCAAGATAATCATAAAGTGGGGGAAAGCCTACAAGACCTGCCTGGCAGACAATTATCTTTACCAATTATCAAAGTGAATACAGTAATGAGACAGTTTAGAACTGCCACCTGACTGGAAAAAACCAGTAATGTCACTTCTGTACTAGCCCTGCTGAAGGGGTATGACAGCAGAAGCACCACCCAGTGAGGAGGAGCATCCTGTCAATCAACAGTGCCTGCTCTTCCCCTTCAGAATGCTTGAGGTCCTAAGTGTCAGAGACTCCGGATCTTCTAGGGTTGAGATTAACACCTGACTACTACATATACTATACATATCTGAATTGAATCTTTCCATTGCAAGAAGCATTGCTGGAACTGGGAAAAGTGGAACAGGGTCTGAGCATTAACAATGGCCAGTACCACCGTATCTTTATAGTAAAGTATCTGAGGCAACAGTGTCTCATGTCAGCAATCTATTTTCCAATGGGCAAGAAAATATCCTTTTTCACTGAACTTCAATTTTTCTGTATGTTTAAATTTCGTCACCTTCCTAAATTTAGATAAAAATCTCTAAGTGGCATCAACAAGATATTCTTACAATACCCTATTTCTTCTTTATAACTTTTTTTTTTTCAGAGACAATCTCAATGTGTAGCCCTGAATAATCTTGATTTCATCATCTTTCTGCTTCAGCCTACTGACAGCTGGGGTGAACCACCATGGTCATACATTGCTTTTAAGTGGGGGGAAAGATTTCCTTATTTTATGAGGCCTTCCAAAACAGATGATATAGGGGTAATCATGATCACTGTCCCACTTTCCTGACAATGCCATTTTAGAAAATATAAGAATCTTCAACTATGAAGAAATTATCTGAAATAAGAACACTTATACCATATTAAGAATATGTGCATGACCTTTAGATAAAAGGCAGCACTGGAAAATACCATACACAAATTCTTCCCCATCTTCCTTTCTTTTTCACTATTTCCTGGCATACCAAGTTTCAGCTGAAATGAGTAATCTGCTGTTTACTTGCCCTGTATTCCCTTCTCTTCCTCTGTTCACAGTGTTCTCTCCATCTGGAATAGCCACTAGTCACCTTCCTATTCTGAAATATTATCCGTCCTTTAATCTCTAAGCAAAATGACACTTCCTGGAGTTCTTCCCTTATCATTCAATTAAAAGTAAATCTTTCCTTTTATTCTGCATTTCAGTCACTTGTTTACTAGCAGCAACTGGAGTCAAGTTTGATTCCTTCATACCTCAGTGTGGCACCAACCTAACAAACACTGAATATCATAGCTGCACTGGAAATGCACTTCACAGGCAAACAAACCAAGAGCTTACGAGCACAAAAGGGCATGTTTGCTAACTTTTAAACAATATATTTTACAAAAGCTTTCCCTTCCCAGGAAAGAAAACTTGTTCTCATGAAAATATCTTTAAGGCACCAGGGGAATCTGAGTGTTGATTACATATTTGATATTTTTAGAACCACTGTTAAATTTTTAGAGGTCTTGATGCTGACATAATTAAGTTTATTAAATGAAAGGGGGCTTATGATACATCCCCAATCTTAAGTAAGCGGCTGAGGCAGCAGGCTCATGGAGAGTTCAAGACAGGCAAAGCTTTGCCCTGGTGCCTTAGAGATATTTTCATGAGAATAAGTGTTTATTACATGTATCCTGTTTTAAATTCTGTTCTATGACCTTATTGATATGACATGTTCTCAAGCAGGGAAGATCTGAAAGCCTTCAAATATTAGTGTTAGTGATATAAAGATAGAAGTATTTGAAATGTAGATGTAAAAAGTATTAAAATACAGAGGAGATAGAAAAGCCCCTGATAACAAAACTTCAGCCCATATCTTTAAAAAAAACTGACATATTTATAATGCATAAAATTCACATGTCCATTGCAACTCTATTATCTAAAAAGCAAATAACAAAACTGGTACATTACATTAGACCAAAACATTAAGTTACTTGTGTTAAGTTAAAAGCCATTTGAAGAACTGAATTAAATGTAAACTTTAACTTTCAATGAATTACAATAATTAAAGCTAGATAACAAAGATACTCAAGAAGGCCTTGATATCTAACAAAAACATTCTTGTGACTCAAACCTTTCAGACTGGGATTAAATTGTACTTCCCTAACTGAGCCACAAGATCAAGCAACAGATTATGGGTCAATAAAGCATAGAGCATGGTATTGACTGCCTGTAATTCTGGCACTCCTGAAGTCTGAGAGAGAATTGTGTGTTCTAGGCCTGTAGGACTAAATGGAAAGTTCCATGCTATATACCACATACTAGGCTACACATCAAGATCCACTCTAAAAAAGCAGGGCGTGGGAGTTGCAAATTAGAATGCTGCTCCTAGAATCACAATTTGCCTGTGGTTGCATGGGTGGCAATTTGTGGTCAGCCTATTTGCATGCAAGTAGCACTTTGGTATAGAACATCCAGAGGGTACTAGAGATCATGTAGTCCAAGCTTCTCATTTTCAGAAGAAAAAGACTAGCAATTATCTGATTCATCTAAGATCATATGACTAGCTAGCAGTAACTAAGCCCGTTTCCATCATCACATATAAAACAAAAATTTATAAGGTAGATTTTTTAAATTAAATTTAAAAAATCAAAATTAAAATTAAAAAAAATCAAAACTACAAATGAAAGATATAAAACAAATTACTGTTTTACATAATCTATACATCCAAATATGGGCAACACCTTCAAAAAATAACTTTTATTTACTCAAAGTATTCAGTGAACATCTACTATGTACTAGGCCCATGCCAAGATGCTAGGTTCCTGAAAGGACAGATGAGGAGGGCAAGGTTATATAACTAAGACAATGCTCTCTTCTAGCAGATGCTAGGCCTGGCAGCAAGGCCAGTCAAATCCAGGTCTTCAGCAGCAGGCTAAGACTGATGGATCAAAAGTTCAAGGTAAGTGTGAACTATTTAGCAAGACCTTGTTTCAGGATAAAAATGTAAAAGGACTATGGATATAGCTTAATGGCAGATGCCCATGGCTCTGGGCTCAGTCCCCACAACAACAAATCAGCCTTAACGGAGTTCTAAACCACTACTCAAGTATTAACATACTGGATCCAACGGTGTCATTCTACATAACCAGCTCCGTATCAATCCCATGCAGCTTCCCAACAACTATGAATCTTACAACTGGGCTTCTGACCATATTTTCCAAGAGAACCATTAAATGAGATAGGTCAAGACAAATTTTCATTGCTGACCAGAGACAAACAACTAACAAGCACTAGTGAACAAGCATCCAGAATTCATTTAAGTGTAAGATTAATCCTGTCTATAATTCACACATGGTCCACAAGATATTAAAAGACTGTTAGTCTATATTTCAATAAAGCAATTCAATACACTACAGCAATACCATGGCTGTACACAATCCATAGTAAATTCTTACCATTAAGAGTCAGTTTCTATAAGGAACACATTTTATATGTTAAGTTAGATTTATGATACATATGAAGACTGTAGATAAAGAACATTAAAGAGTATAACATTGAATATACAGGAATACTAACAGAATAACTTAACAGGAAATGTATGTGTTTTTCTTTCCAGTTGTCTAGTTCAATTTTAGTTGACAAAAATAAGTAAATAAATAAATAAATAAATAAATAAAATAAAATGCAGGCCCGATGTGGGAGCTCATGCTATAACTCCAGCACTTAGGAAGCTGAGGCAGGAGAATTACCACAATTAGCCCAATGAGGTACAGATCAGACCAGCCTGGACTACAATGTGACACTCTACATCTTAAACCAACATACACACACACACACACACACACACAAAGATAAAACACAAATTCTTATTAATAACTATTATACATTCAAATAAGCAAATCAAAATACAATCTGCAATTTGTGAAGTCATGCCTCTTTTCAGTATTCCAGGTACACAGCTAGTCCAGTGTGACAGTCCATCAAACACTGTCCCTCTCACTCCCTGGGCCTCTTTCAAATGTCACTACTTCACAGTCCACTGCAACAGACCACCTGACAACAAAAGTAACCCGGTCTCCTGCGCCCAGATTCTTTTTGACTTTTGAATATGTGGGAAAGCCCATCTTTTTCTCCAGTGGTTCCACAGAACCCCAAGTGTGTCATCTGGTTCTGTCTCTCCCCTTTCAGTACATGCTGTTTCTCTACGTTCTCTCAGCTGTACTGCTTCTAAGGAAAAGCACAAGTTCGTTCTTGCCTGTTACTTTTGTTTGCATAGGTATCCCTTTTCTCTGAGTTACTTTAAGACTTTTCTCTGTATCTGAATTGATTAATTATCCTCTGATTTTGCATCACAGTGTAATTTTCTTCATGTTTTTCCACTTGGTGGTTATTTACCTTCTTAGATGTGTAGATTTATAGCTTCACCAACTTTGGGAGATAGCCAGTATTATTTGTTCAGACATTTTCCTTCCCTCTCCCTTCCAATCACACATGCATGTTAGGTCACCTGACTGTCCCACACTCACCCAGGGAATTTATTTAGACTGGTCTTTTTTCCCCTGTGCATTTCCTTTGGATAATTTCTATCTCTGGGTCTTTAAGCTATTCGATCCATTCCTTCTATAGTATTAAATACATGGTTCCCATCAGTGTATGATGTCATTAGATATTGTTATTTTCACTTTGAATAACTGATGTGAGTCATGTTTTTCATGTCTTTAATAAGTTCATACTTTACTTCCTGAACATATGGAATATATTTTTCAATGTCCCTTACTAACATTAACATCTGTTTCCACAGATTGACTCTTCTCATTATGAAGTATATTTTGTGCTTCCTTGCATGTATACCAGACAAAAGTAGATCTTTTGGAGTCTTAAACTTTGTTAGATAGGACTAAAGAGGGATATAATCTAGAGCTACTCGACTCCATTAACGAAATAATACCCTCTTAAGTATTCAATCTGACTTACTTCTCCATATCTGAAACCATTTTGTGCATTTCCTTTAGTTGGCAGTGGCTATTCTCAGATAGGAGGCAAACCCCAGGTCCCACTTCTCCAGCACAGTCAGAAGCAAAAGTCTTGTTTGTATTTCTGGGCTATTTGTGTTTCAGGCCAAGTTAGACTATCTGATAGAGCCATGGTGTGTAATGAAATGCCACCTGATGGGGCTCTGCAGTCAGGGAAAAGGCTCTATTGTCCTTCTTTATGCTCACAGCAAATAAGAAGGGAATGAAAGCACATGGGAACTGCTGACTTGTCCCTACACTCTTTTTTTTTTTTTTTTTCAAACTTTATTTATTTGCCTTGGTGTTTGCCTGGAACTGGAACTACAGACAGTTGTTAGCTGCCATGTGGGTGCTGGGAATCGAACCCGGGTCCTCTGGAAGAGCAGACGGTGCTCTTAACCGCTGAGCCATCTCTCCAGCCCGTCCCTACACTCTTATACTCTTCCTGCTACTGCTTCAGACTCAGGCCTAACCTGACTTTTTAAAAAATTGATGTTAAAGCTACTTTTTACCTTCTATTAAATATGTACATTCCAATTTTTTTATAAAAAGAAAATAAACAGCACAATTTCAACATAAGCAAGAAAGAGCAAGTCTAAATTTCATTTTATACTTAAAAAGTCAACTTTAAAGTCACTTCTTCCCTCATGTTTCTTAAAAGATAGGATAATGCAACATATCTAAAGGGTACTCATGCTGACTGACAGCATTTGGCAATTTAAAAAAAAAAAAAAGCACTGCTTAAGTCATTGCTGCTTACTGCACTTAGCAGCCAAAATTTTACAAGCTGACATTCAATTTCGACCAGGAAGACAACTGTGTTCTTAATGGCCATATTTTGAAATCTAACCACATTTCTTCTATATACTAACAAAGTAATAGTTTATAAACAAAAATACAAACTTCTCTCACTAGAAAACACTGCCAGTTTCACTTGTAACTAAGAAATTTTTTATGGAATTGTCATTCTTTCTTGAAGTTTTTTTTTTTCTTTCTAGGTTTATTTTTATGTATTTGAGTATTGTACCAGCAAATATGTCTATGCACCGTGTGCATGCCTGGAGGACAGAAGAAGGCATCAGATCCCCTGAAACTGTATTTACAGATGATTGTAATCTGTCACGTGGGTGCTGGGAATTGAAGTGAGATCCTCTGGAAAGGAAGCCATCACTCTTAACCTCAGAGCCCCTTGCCTCTCTCCAGTATTCTACTTTTTCTTTTCTTCCTCAAGGAAACTATGAGCTATCACCCCTCACCAGCAGAAATAATCACAGTGAGAAATAATCTAATGGAAGGGCTTCACTGGAAGTTTGATTGGTCAAGACAGAGTTTATCTGTAACCCTGGCTGTCCTACAACTCAGACCTGGCTGGCCTCGAACTCAGAGATCCACCTGTCTCCTGCCTAAGTGCCACCACCTCCCAGGGAGATTTAATTTTTTAGTCACACTTTCCATACCTGGAAAACATGTACAAAGCATAACTCACAGAATTGAAGGAAACAAAGCATGTGAGTACCACATCTCCTGACCTGTATGAAGAGATCCCTCAGGGCACTGCACTCACCTGGGAGGTGCAAGAATATTTTAAATTGAAGAAAACACCAACGGTTTCAACATATGTTGGATCTTAGGTAAACTATTAGCCTGAGGTGGTATCCAATCCATGACCTCTGTCTTTGGGAAGCTAGGTTTCTGGTAGTCCCTATGGCAAATGACAAACTCCTCTCAAAAAATCAGTCCTGAACTGGAAATGAGAAGAGCAGCAATTCAACAGATCCCATGTATGAAAGCTGTTTGGAACTCAACAAGTGGCACATCCCATTAGTAACTGTGGTCATTTAGTAAGAAAATAAATCATTTTTACTTGTTTGCATTGTTTTGTTTGAACAGCTACTAAAGCTATTAGGATTAAAATGTTTATTGTAGTCTCAGCACTTGTGTCTGAGGCTGAAGGATTGTTGTAGTTTGAGATGAGCTTAAGATATAAAAAGTTTCAAGCTAATTGAGGCTACAGTGAGACCCCTTTTCAAAAAAATCTTACTCTGCCTGGGTCTATTTCTCATATGTTATTGTGGCCTACAGGTTTTCTACAATACAATGAGACCCAGAGGCACCACAGGACAAACAAGTTTGCAAATCTAGAGCTTAATACGTTGATAGAAGAGTAAACTTCTAGTAAATAAACTATTTTGCATTATTATTTTTCCTCAGACTATAGTTCCATAGATCCAGGACAGATTACATTCTGTGAAGATATTCAGAATACTATTGGTTTAGAGTATTATGACTCATACTCATATAATATGAAGAACTAGGTAGAAAGAAAAGTCAGATGCATATCTTAGAGTAAAACCAGGTTAAGTATTGTAGCTTTGCTATCTATTAAATACATGACAAGCCTAGAAATGATCCAAATTATGCTATCTTAAAAGGCTGAACATTATACCACTGGAAAAATTTAAAAAATTACCTTTACCATTATTCTAGTATGTGGTTTAAAAAGGTGCAAAGGCTTTACTTTTAAGAGTTACAATTTATATCACCACACTGCAATCTTATCTTTTGGGTTTGTTTGCTTGCTTTATTTTTTGTGTTTATGTTTTTACAATGTTGGAATTTAATTCAAGACTTCACATACACTAAGTGGCCTTTTTCATTCATATTCTATTTAAGATACAGTTGGGAAGTGGATTATTTATATACTGAAGCATGAGATGGACTGTAAACCACAAGGCTGTAAATTTAAGGCATGTCTATCTGACAGCTTATCTTCCTATGAATGAATGTTTTGGAGTGTATGTGTGCAAACATAAAAAGCATTGGTCTTCTTGTATTCTTAATGAATTCATTTATAGAAAAAAAAAGTACACTACTATAAAAGACCAAACACCCCATATGGGCTATGTATACTGTCCAAGGCAGCAGTCTAGTTAATACATTGAACCACTGCTCTACAGACAACAAATTTCAGTGTAAATGTCATTTTCTGGATTGATAATTTTCAAAAATGGGTATACTTCCAAAAACATAAATTGCTATTTAAAGATAAGAATGTTTCAGGAGAATTTCCAAAATGTAAGAGAAAATCAATAACTAAATCATTTTCTACTTAAAGAACAGTAATTTAAAAACAATGTGAATAGAATTTCAAGCACGAACATAAACCAGCAGATGTAAACATGTTTAACTAGGTTTGGATGCCTACAGACAAGTCTCCCTGTCTCAGCCAAGTGTCTCTCAAACCAAGCCGGAGAGATCCTTTCTACCTTAACCTTCAAGTATGCACAATCACTGGTGCACCACCATATCTAGTACAATTCTCTAAAATACAGAAAATAAATTTCACTAAAAAACAAACAAACAAACAAACAAGAAAACAGCCAGGCAGTGGTGGCACTTGCCTTTAATCCCAGCACTTGGGAGGCAGAGGGAGGTGGCTCTCTGAATTTGAGGTCATCCTGGTCTACACAGTGAATTCCAAGACAGCCAAGGCTGTCGTTACACAGAGAAACCCTGTCTTAAAAAACCAAAACCAACCAAAGAAAGAAAGAAACAACTCCCCCCCCCCCCCGAAAAACAGCAGGTATTCTTTGGTATGTGTATGTATACACAATGGAATGCCATTTGCCACAAAAGGTGCTGTCATTTTTCACAGCAGGGAAGGATCCGAAAAACACAGTGTGAATAGGCCAGGAAGTGTGACAAACACTAGATGATATGCTCTCACTCATTTGTGAAATCTAAGAAAAGTCAGTGTCACAGAAGCATGGACTACACTAACAGTTACCAATGGCTGGAGAGCATGGGAGTTATGCTGGATTTACGTGAAGTTAATTACGTAAGAGAAATGAGTTCTGTTGCTCTATTTACACACAGGGTTAACTATAGCCAATAATAATAATGTATATTTCAAGATGGTCATGAAAAATTGTGAATGGTTCACAGCAGTGATTCCCTTTTTTCTCTGCTGTTCTCCTTCTCTCTCCTTTCTTTCTCCTTCTCCCTTCCCCCACCCTTACCTGGATATCCAAATTCCCCAATAAAACTCTTAATGGCCAAAAAAAAAAAGGAGAAAGATTTGAATGGTTCAAAACAACAATAAGCATTTGAGACCATTAATATGCTTAATTACCTTGATCTAATCATAAGTCGCTATATAAATATATAAAATACCACAGTATAAAACCATACAAATCATTATTTGCCAATTAAAAATTAAATTGGGCAACAATTTAGCTCAGTAGTAGAGTGCTTGTCTATAATCATGATTTCTGGTTTCAATTTCCATCAATGCAAAACAAACACAAACAAAACATATGTGTGTAGAGTGAGGTTATGTGTTCATGCAGCTGTGCTTGCCTGCAAATGTACATATGAAAGTCAGAGGCTGACATGTTAGATGTGTTCTGTTATCTCTCACTACCTTATTTTTTGAGATAGTTTCTCAGAGGCCAGAGCTCACTGTTTCAGCTGGCTGACCCAATACCCAGACCAAATCTGAAGTTGGTGCTGGAATCCAAACCTAAACCCTCACAATTGCTCAGCAAACACTATCACTGAGCCATCTCCTCAGTTCAATGTACTGTATTTTCAAACAGACAAAGTTGAGTTTGTCAATTTTCTAATGTGAGTTAGTATTGTAGGAATTAATCACTGGCAATTATAAAGGGGTTTGTATAAAACAGTGATACAAGATGTCAATCATTTAATAACTATATGTTCCTTGGTTGTAAAATATTGTGCCAAGCATTAGAAAACATGAACACAGTTCCAGATGATATAAAAACACTGTACTGAAAGTGTCATAGAAAAATTACCTTTTGGTACAGCCTAAGAGCTTCAAAAAATAATTAGATCCACAATACAAAAATCAAAGCATTATAATTATGAAAACATGGCTATTTTAATAAAATTCATAGGTCAAAAAATGACCTCATAAATCTATCATAGCAAGGTACATGTGAGTTTTACTCAGAAATTATCATTCTGCCTTAACTATGAGAATCTTTGGAAACAGAAGTCCAGGTACCAGTATTTGTGCAATCTTTCCAGAAGATCATGTTGTGCAGCCTAGGCATAGAGAACCATTGGCTCAGGCTAGGGCACACTGGCTTAGCACTTGGGAGGATCACGAGTTTAAAGTAATCTTCAGCTACACAGCAAGTATGAGAGCTGGCTATGAGAGATCATGGCAGAAAAACCTAAAACAAACAACCCACCCAAAACATCACTGACTGACAAGTTGGTAAAAGTCTAAAAGAAAATGGTGAAGACTGCTAAGTTCTAGTGCTTTGGGAGTACATGGACACCACCTCCCAGAAGGAGGTCATGACTAAACAGAACGAGGGGAGTGAGGTTAAGAAAGACCTTGATAAACAGGCTGAGGAGTTTACATTTTATCTTAAGAAAACAGGGCCACATTCTGACATACTATAAAAATGACTTTAGAGGACATTTCTTGCAGAATGATAGGCAGGATGTCCTGAAATACACAGGCTGATAAGGGTAAAGGCAACACACCCAGATTTTCCAGGCAGTTCCCTGAAAGCAGCAGGCATTCAAAAATCTGCAGGTTGTTTTAAAAGTCCAACATTATACAGAACATCTATCTTAGTGCCGCTTCGCTCCAAACCAAATGCCAAATTAAATTTCTTTTGTGTGACAGGCTGTGTAGCCTAAGATAGCCTCAAATACAAGATCTTTCTGCTTCTGCCTCCTCAGTACTGGGGTAACAGATACATAACAATAGCACCTAACTAATTTTATAAGTAAATTTGTCTACAAAGAAAAAAGTTAAAGATTAATATTTTATTATTGCATAGTAGGGTTCTTAGAGGTAACAAAGTTCTATACATTCTAAGAAACTAGAAGAATGGTTCTGCATGTTTTCACCATAAATGGCAGATGTTCAACCCATTTCAACATTATATGACATATAAAGGCATTAAATCATCATGTGTTATAGCTACATGTGTAATTTTTAGTTTTTAGCTATCAATTAAAAAGTCAAATTAAAGTATATTTTAAGTGTTGTTGTAGAGCTTATAGAAAAGATAGCACATCCAAAAAAGTATGAATCCATATACTTTAGCTTTACAAAGAGAAGCAGTGCCCTCTGAGAATTACTTACATAGCTTAAATCCAATGGAGACAAACAAAACTAAGAAACAAGCTATGGATGTAGCTTGACATTAGTGTGCTTGCTTAATATGCAGTACTTACTTTCAATTCCAAGCAGTGAAAATAAATATATATTGTTAATATCTTAAACTACCTAATAATTAATGCCCCAAATGGATGTTTTAAACTTTAATGTTTTTCTTTAAACTCAGTAAGTAAAGAGCATAATGTCATCATAGCCCATGCATATATGACTTTCATGTTGGTTCAGGTGTAACCTGACAAATAGTAAAGTTTTATCTTTGTAGGAAAAATAATAGTGACATAATGAACAGCTAATAAGCAAAGATCAGTATATAACATATATGTATTTTTTGTTGTATACAGTAACATGGTTTGAAGGGAGAGGCAAGGGGCTAGATACATCCCAAGAAAAATGTTAACTAATATTCAATATGAACCTCATTGTTCCAAATTGTTTTTTATGATTTAATAAAATGAAAATGCCATATTCCAATGCCATTTTAAAAGATAACTACTAGAGGTTTTATAGGAATAATTATTCTTAGGAATAATAATTTTCTTAACATATAGCAATAATTCTAAAAACTACAGGTAAATTCATAATTTGTAAGCTCCATGAAGACTTCCCATTACAATTATGAGTAAACACAATTTAAAAACATAGTAGAATTTAGACAATATTAATAAATCAGGTAATGTCGGTCAAAACACAAGCTGTTGAAAACATTTTATATTACTAACCAAAGCCCTCTCCATTCTCATTTTTATTTCAGTATTCATTGGTGTTAGTATAGCTATAGTATGAAAATACATACTATGTGGATTAACACTGGAGCATGGCATTGGAATGCACACACACACACACACACACACACACACACACACACACATATGGAGGCCAGAACTTGATATCAGGTGTCTTCCTTTATTATATATTATATACTTATTATATATTAAATACAGAGAGAGAGAATATGTATGGAGGCCAGAGGGTAATATCAGGTGTTTTACTTTATTGCTGTCCATATTATTTTTGAGATAGATTCTTTGCCTAAAAACAAACAGGCTAGCTGACCAGAAAGCCCTAGAATCTTCCTGTCTCTGCTTCCCCAGTTCTAGGATTACAGGCATCTAGTACCATGCCAGGCTTTTAGGAGGGTGCTGGGGATCAAACTCAAGTCTGCATGCTTACATGGAAAGCATTTACCAACTGAGCATCTCCCCAACCCAAACAGTAGTCTTAATTTATACAAATATTATCAATAAACAATCTGAGAAAAATTTAACTAAGAAGTCTAGGGATGCAGCTCAGATGGCAGAGTGTCTGCCTAAGATGCATGAAGCCCTGAGTTCAATTCTTAGCACTGCATAAACCTAGCATGTAGTGTACATCTATATTCCCAGCACTCAGGATATGGAGACAGGGGGACCTGGAGTTCAACAGCTTTGGCTATATTATAAAGAGTCAGGCTAGAACAGATTGCTAGAAAACTAACATAGTTATTATTAGGAAATGTTTTTAAAAATCACACTTGAGGGGCTGGAGAAAAGGCTCAGCAATTAAGAGCACTATGTGCTCTCTTTCAGTGGTCCTGAGTTTAATTCCCATCAACCACATAGTGCCTCACAACCATACATAATGAGATCTGGTGCCCTCTTCTGGCCTGCAGGCTTATACCCAGCCAGAACACGGTATACATAATAAAGAAAAAAACAAAAAACCTTTTTTTTTTTCTTTTTTTAAAATCATAGTTGAGACAACCCCAAACTGAGGTCGTATACTAAGAATGAAGCATGGAGCACATTGAAATGTCTCAGCAGGTAAAAAGTATTTGTCACCAAGCCTAACTTCTATCCCTAGAACACAGATAGTAGGAAGAGAGAATCTACTCCCACAAGCTGACCTCTGACCTCCACATTACACACAAATAAATGACTAAATGTAAAAAAAAAAAAAAAAAAAAAAAAAGAAGCTGGGGCATGGTGGCACAAGTCTTTAATCCCAGAATTTAGGAGGCAGAGGCAGAAGGAGCTCTGGAGTTCAAGGCCAGCCTGGTCTACAAAGCAAGTTCCAGGACAGTCAGGACTCTATTATACAGAGAATCTGTGTCTTGAAAAACAAAGAACCAAAACAAAACAAAAAAACTTTATTGTTTGTGTGTGTGTGTGTGTGTGTGTGTGTGTGTGTGTGTGTGTGTGTAGTACAATAGAAGTTCTTTCCCTTAAAAATCAAAGACATTTTTAAAGAATAAAAAACCAATCATGTATCTCACAAGAAATTCTTAAGAATTGTTTGCAATTTTTACTGAAAATATAAATGCTTTGGCTGGAGAAGTCATCAGTAGTGGAGCACTTTCGTAGATAACTGAAGCTGGGAATGTGACCCACCAGTATCATGCATGTGCACAAGACAGACAGACAGACAGACAGACAGACACACACACACACACACACACACACACACACACACACACACACAAACTAAAAATCAACAACACAAATAAATAAAGGAAGATACACAGAAACCAGTAACAGATAATATCATTACCATTAAAACTGACCTGCAAAATTCTGAGCATTATAGATACCAAGGAAGTTGTCATATTGGGCTAATGTGAAAACACATAACTGCAACAATATTTTACAAAAAGATACACTTCTAGAAGCAGAACAGAAGAAAAATAAAATCCTACCACCAAAATCCAAACCTTCCAAAATCACCATCCTCCAAACAAAAACCTAAATCTGATTTACAGGAAATAGGATTTCATTCAAATTAAGTCAAAGAATAAACCCATCAGATAAAATTCAGTAAGAAAGCAGCCAGAATTTTTTTTTTTTTATAAACTGTTCAACTTAGAGTTAAAAACCAAAACAGAGATCATAATCAGTTAGGCTAAATAAAACACGTGACTTACAGAGCACAGCCACAGCCCCAGACTCGAACATGAGACATTCTTCCTTATGCCTAGTTTCCACTATGAGGCTGAACGGTGGGGGATCCAATTTGTGGTAGATTCGAAATCCTTTGCTGAACGCCATTCTCCTTTCTTCAGAGGCAGCCCTGTGAAAACCAAGCAAAGTCAAGCCAATGGACTGCTAGACACACCGTGGTCCCTCCCTGCTGAGTTTGATGGAGGTGGGGGTGAAAAAAAAAAAAAAGAAAAGAAATCAGGGGCGATTTATTCCAAAAGATAAAACGTCACCAAATTTTTACCAAAAGGCAAAAAGAAAGGCTTCCAGTTCTCAAGATACAGCAAGGCAAGGCAGGGGTTTAGCACTGTTGTTCCTGGTTTGGATAGGGTGAATTTCCTTCCCATTTATGTTAACCCACAGGAAAAATCTGGAGTGTATTTTCAGTTGGGGTTGTTTATCAGCTTCCTACTTCATGACCTGTCACTATCGGAAGGGAAGGCATGAGGAAACTTCAGGTTGATCCTTAGGCGGAAAAGGCCAGGAGATGGGAGGAAAGGTTAGCGAGGCTCCCACCAAGCTCCTGAGCTAGAGATTAGCACACCGCACAATCTCCAGGGCGGCAGCGAAGGGCAGGGAAAGCCGCGCACAGGTGACCGCCGCCTCCCGCCCAGTCACGCAGGTCACGGTGACCAAAGGATCCCACCGCGGCTCGAGGGGTTTCGGGCTAGCCGGGGAAACGGAGGCACCGGACAGTCCCGAGCCTCCATTATGCGCCGCAAGAGATGCCTCAGACCTGTGCTGACTGGGTTCTTTCCCGCCCGCAGGGTGACAGCCGCTGTCACGGCAGCCACCCGCCGCCGCCGCCGCCGCCGCCGCCGCCCCGCGATCTGCTCACCACCCGCCGCTCGCGCCCCGCAGCCACCTCTCACCGTTCGCGTCTGGGCTGCGACCGCCCGCAAGCGCTCAGGAAGCGTCCACCCGCCGGGTCCGCTGCCGCTGGAGCTAGCCGCGGCCGCTCCCCGCCCCCCGCCGGCTGCCTCACCTCTTCCTCCGGCTCCTCCTCCTCCTTCTCCCGCAGCCGCCGCCGCTACAGCCGCTGGAGGCGTCACTTCCGCTCCAGCAGGCCCAGCTCTTCCGCATTGCGCCGCTGCCTGGGGCGGAAAACCCGCCCCCTGGGTGAAGGGGCGGAGCTGCTTCCGCCCACGCGGGGCCGTTTGGCCGGGCCAGGCGCCTGTGGGCCACTCGAGTCCTGCAGCCACCGCGATCTGGGTCCGTGATGCTTTAGTCAATACGGGAGCAGACAGATCGCAAGGCTAGAGAAGCCGGCGGAGAGAGGGTCCAGCCTCCTCGCATGGAGTCCGCCGAGCTCGCCAGCTCTCCCCGCGGGAGATAGGGAGGGACTGTGGGAAAGAACTGTGGGGGCCGGAGTTGATTCGTGCCCGAGTTGGGCATCCGGACCACCCCTTGCCGCCTCCGCGGACCCGATGGGCGAGGGGAGGGCTGGGCACTGTGTGCCAGCCGCGTGAGCTGAGTGGCACCCGAAGAGCTGTCCATGGTGTTTGGCGTCAGGAGGCAGCAGGAGACTGTCTAGTGGGTTATTGAAGCACCAGGAACTGTGGAAGAATGCTCATCTGAGGGCAGTGGAAAATGAGGAAATCAGCAACCAGGAGCTCAAGGCAGTTAAACAAAACATGGCTGTCACTTTGTGAAGTACGGATTTGCCAACCGTGGAATTTTGTAACTTAAGGGTATCACAGTTTCATACCATTCTTTTTTTCTCAACACATCATGCCTATGATTTGTGTCCCGCAGAATTAATTCTGCTTCTGTTTAAGAGACAAAAGTGGAAAGAAGATGTAGTTAATAGAGCTTTAGAAAGGAAGTGAAAACCCGAGGGACCTAGCATTCATGTTAGCACTTCCCTTTGCTTTTTCCTAGCCTCTTCCTCTTTCCCCCCAACCACAATACTATGAATTGCAGTCATTTTCTCTAATAGGCTCTATCACGTGACTCAACATTTCTCCATTTTATCAAAGACAAATCCACTCTGGTTTCAAAATACTAATAAGCAACCTAAACACAAGTCACTTTTAACCAAGGAGAATCACTCTTGGATTTAGTTCTGTGATCTTCTCACTTAGTAGTTTCCTTAGAAAAACTTTTTTGTTGTTGTTGTGGTTACAGTAACCACAAGCTTACACTGATAGTTAAAATGCTTGAGTGGATTATGGTTAGTCATTTCAAGTGTCCTTTTTAGCTGGGGACAATTTTTTTTTTTTTTAAAAAAAAAAAAAGTGGGTGAGAATGTGAAGAAGAAGAAGAAGAAGAAGAAGAAGAAGAAGAAGAAGAAGAAGAAGTAGAAGTGAGTGAGAATGTGATGCCTGCATCCAACAAAAAGGCTCACTGTACCAAGCACCTTAGAACCAAGGCCACCATGTCTGGTTTATGTGGTGACAAGGACTAAACCCAGAACTTCATGCATACTAGGCAAGCATTTTACAGCCCCAGGAATGCGCCATTTTATGAAACCTGAAATCACAGTTAAGTGGAGCTGTAGTCAAACTTTTCACCTCAAGAATCTCTGAAAGGCTACATCACAGACACTTTCTGAAGGTAGGAATCATGGCATGAAGCTCTTCAAAAAGCAAGTCTCCTGCCTATTCTTGGTTTTTTGAAATCAGGAAGTGGAGATTCAAACTTCTAGATTGCAGTGTCTTCAAATTAAACTGGAAACAGGACTCATTTCTGGTGGTAAGTCACAGCTTCCCCAAGTCCTTTCAATCATTTTTTTTTCTTACATTTTTAATCAGAAAATATGCCTGGGATTTGAAAAACATACTAGTGACCTTTAAAAAGCCTTTATTGTCCTTTTCCTATTTAATACTTTGTTACAGCAGTCCCAAATAGCTGTACACATTTTTTAAAGTGAATTGTGGTGTCTTTATGATAGGCTAACTTAAAATATTTTAGTGGTATAGAAATAGTCTAAAGGTTTGCAGAGAAGCTAATATCTTCTTCACTTTGAAAATGAGCAGTGAGTGAAAATTGTGATAAACCATCTCAAAATACTCACACCTTGATACTTCAAGCAAATGACAGATGATTGGGCAAAATCTGAGAAAGGTTCAGATATCCAGTATATCATTGTGGATATGCTGGAGACCTACACTCAAGACAATAACTGTTTTAAGACACTTAACTACAGCAACTGAGAATTCCCTTTTTAGTGTTCTTTATTTAGAGTAGTAAAAGCTTCTGGTTGAGGCATAAAGACCACTTTTTTAAAATGCACAGTTCTGTGCTATATTCACCTTGAGTCAGAATCTTGTGTTCAAGCCTAAAAGCTAGGATAGAATGTTTAAGAATTACTAAAACATAGGGAGAATGATTTATGTGACGGGCTTGGAAACAGGCCCAAATACCTATCTGTATTTGTTTTAATCCACAAGCACTGAGAATGAATTTTCTACAGTTTAATTCTATTTAGGAGCCCACAAAGGTGTAATAAACAAATTCACCCAGAATGACTATGTGGAGATGAGACATGCTTCTGCAAACATACAAAACCAAAGAAGAGAGGAGGGCGGACACTGTCCTATGAAACTATCTGGCTTTAAGAGTATGCACTGGCCTGTTAACAGCCTCACTATATATCAATCATCTGAAATATTCTAATCTTAGTCATTAGCAAAGTACAACAAGGATGTATTTAAAATTTAATTTAATGTTCAGCTAAAACTTAATTATACATATAATTATCAAACAATAGTTCTTAATTTCCAAAAAATTCCTCTTTTAAACCACAGAATCAGAAAGCATTAACTTTAAAACAAGTTTCTCTGAGTATTTACAATGTAGTATAAACATTACAGAAGATGATAGTAAATTGCCTGGGTATGACTAATCAGCAAGGCAAGGCATATTCTTTATTGCATATATAACTCACATCTGTGGGATTTAAAATATGACAGACTATAGAAATTTATGTATCAGTAAGCTAGGCAGGGAACAAAATCATGAGTTAGAAAGGACAGCCAGCCAAAACCATGCAGTTAGTTTGTGGGCTTATTATCAAAACCTAAAATGATGTCCCACCTCTAACTCTACTGCATATATCCCTAGAGCTCATACTAAACCTACGCCTGCCTCCAAGGCTGATTCACAGAAGTTCTACTCAAGGACAGTGTAACTCAGCTCTCATTTTAAGGCAGCACTGCTCCAAGTGCTTCTGCTGCAGCCATGAAGTATCTCCCTAAGACCACTACTACTGGGTCATTTTCTGTTGCTAACAAAGCTTCCTCTGTAGAAAAACACCACAAGTATCCAGCATGAAAAATCCATGGTAGTATAAATATATACATATATATGCATAATTACAATTTACACTGCACACATATTTATAGAAGACACATAAATGAAGTTAATTTAATGATGATACAAAATACTTCCATAAGCAAAATATGACAGGCAGTAAGGAAAACATTCATAGACTCCTAGAAATAATCTGAATTCCTTTAGTTCTGAAGAAATCACATTTAAGGACACAGTAGTAATATAATGTTTTTGTATTTAAACAATCAGTATCTTACAGTTTAAGAAACTTTACATATATACAAAATTTATACACTGGGAATGGGCAAAGCAAACACTTTCCAGTCTCATGATCTATTTCCCTTCAATCAGAGACTTAAGTTCTTTCACATTGTGGTCACTTGCAACAGACACAGCATGATCCAAAGCCCGAACGCTTGCAAGAAGTTTTACTATCTGTTTTATGTTTTCTCTAAAAAAGAGAAAAAAAAAAAAAAAACATCATATTGAGATAAAATTTGTACTTAATTTTACAATTACCTTAGAGACTCTGCAAAACAACTTTTCTAGGCAAACATTTCCAAATATCAAGAATAAGACATGCAAGTTTTAAAATATCCGCAGGGCTGGCTAGATGGCCCATTGTATAAAGATGCTGCCACCACATCTACTGAGGAGTAAGTCTCTAGATCCCACAGGGAGGAAGAAAAGAGCCATATTCTGGAAGCTGTCCTCTGACCTCCACACATGCACCAATGGCAGTATGTACAACAATCGCAAAACAAATAATGGCAAAAAAAAAAAAAATTAATCTGTTATTTATCCAAATAAAACTTATGTTTAAAGAACTGGCCTAGGGACAACAAAGTCATTCTAAACATAAACAATTTTACTTTGATAAATGATTTTCATCACTATCTAGGAAGAAAAGCAGTTATGATCCTAAACCCCAGAGAGCTGTTTGTCTTCATCATGAACTATGAAGAGCCAAACTTCACCTCCTCTACAGTTCATTCAATGAAGCCTAGTCCTGCTTTCCTCATCAGTCTGCTTTAAGTCAATCCACCTTGTTATGAAGACACTGAGATACTGACAACAGAATTCTTGAAAGGCTGAGTAAGTACACATCTGAGCCTCCCTCCATGATTACTCAGTACAGAGAAAACAGAATATATATCTAAAAAGTTCCAGTTGTAATAATGGTTTACAAAGTACTCAGTTGAGCCCTGACCTCACTCTGAAGCCCCGGCAAACATTGAACTGAGACTCTCCTGCCTCAGTCTCCTTACAAACTGAGCTGTACAGGTCTAGGCCAGGCTCTGTCCTAGAAATTTTTCATGAGAATTAGACATCAGCTATTCCCAGGACAATCATGAAATGGCCTTTAGCTCATAATATAGATCAAGAGAGCATGAAGGCTCTAAAATACTCTACTTTAACCTAGTCCACATTTCAGTGGCCATTCTTTCCAGGCTTCAGTATAATGAAACCTCAAAGGCTGAGGAGCACTACATCCTAAACCTCTCAATCTATTCAGTTCTTTTAAAAAAAAAAAAAAAAAAAAAAAAAAAAAACAACTTTATTTATTTATTATTTATTTATTTGCCTTGGTGTTTGCCTGGAACTGGAACTACAGACAGTTGTTAGCTGCCATGTGGGTGCTGGGAATCAAACTCAGGTCCTCTGGAAGAACAGTCAGTGCTCTTAACCACTGAGTCATTTCTCCAGCCCCAGAGTACCTCTTCTATATTCATATGTAATGAAATTATTTAAACAATAAATTAGGAAACAAAAGTTAAAATTACTCCACTTGATTATTTAATATTAAATCTAATCTAAAAAAACCTCTAGATTATCATTTCATTAATTGAAAAAAACAAATTACCTTGCATTTCTTTTTTCCACATCAGAGCACCCAATACTATTCCTGTAAATTGTATCTGCTAAATGTACAAGATAGCGGCAAAAATTCTCTAACTGAGAAATAGTTCTTTCTCCTTTCAGATTCACAAACCATTGCTTAGGGAAACAGTTGATTACCTATGAAGATACAAATAAAATAGTTAAAACAGAATGAAAATTTGAAAAAGCTAAAGCTACATAATGGTTATTATTTACTGCTATATAAAGTATCTTTTTAAAAATCTGATTTCTGACATTAGCCATACCAATGTCTGAGTTTACAATATAGACATTCAAAACAAGACAGTTTGCCAAGTACTTACATAGACATAAAATTGGTAACTGGTTTTTTTTTTTTTTACTTATTAGTGGGACTTGAGCAAACCGTGTTTCCCCTTGTAAAAAGGCATGCACAAATATGGCACTACTCTCTTCCTTCCCCAAAACTTCAGTGAGCAGTATCAATGTTGGTTGTAGGAACCCAGTTAGCCCAAAGTAAGATTATCTACCAGAGATAGAGTACACAGCAAGAGCCTTAACCAGTGAACAAGGGACTGCGTCATTCTGGCCTTAGTGCCAAGGCCTACAAAGTATGAGACTGATTACTCAAGAGGCAGCTATTATCCAAACAGGTAAAAAAGGCTGGCCATTATAAAGAATGAATTATCCCAGGGCATAGCAAGCATAAAAAGAGTCAAAACATTTCATTCCTGAAAGAAAGCATTCTCTTAAAAAGAGGGGACGTGTTCACTGAGAAAAAAAAAGTCTGTTTTGCGGTCCCTTGTCTCAGCTACACCACTGATACTGAGCCCCCTGGGACTCTTTCTGGACATCCCACTGTTGCCATGTTGTACAGAATCCCACAGTCCTGGCTATAGGACTGACACCCCCGACCGCCCATGTAAAAATGTATGGGTACCTAAGGGTTTACTGTGTGACTCACTGTAAACTCACCCTGAAGCTTCAGAAATGAAATTTCTCCCTTCGTCATTTGCCCACCCCTTTTCTCCCAACTTTTGTTTTATTGGTTTGGGGGTGGTGGGTAGAATCAGAAGACATGATGTGAAAGACACAATGAGTAAAAAGAAAGTTGAAAAGTAAAAAGAGAAGGGATGGTATACCATTGCAGAATCTATTTCTAAGGGATAACCACATTCGGGGAATAGGAAACGTCTGCCAAAGGTGCAGAACTTGAATCTAATGGAGACATCTTAGATAAACTCATACCAAAAGCACATTACAAATAACTGGCCTGTACCTTCAGAGATATCAAGGTTGTACAGGTCAAGAGAGAATGAAGAACTCTTCCTGAGTAAAGGAGACTAAAAAGATGTGTAAATTATAAACTGGATATTTCTTCAGTCAGTGAAGATGTTTAACATACTGAAAGGCACACTGGAATAAGTCATTAAGATTAGCCGACAGTAAAATATCACTGTGAATGCCCTAATACTAGGGCTCTCGTCTATGATTGTTATAACTCTTAATGATTATTACAAATATACATTTTTAAAATCAAACTGTAACCTATGATGGTAAGCAGAAAACCCAACAATATTAAAATTATTAAGTGAGAGGGGGGAAAAAAAGGCAGTTATTTGGAACTGTTCAAAACAACCATCCACCATGAAGAAAATTACTCCTAAAATAAAAATTTAGTTAACATCTAGAAAAACACAAAACCTACAGCTATACATTCACATAGCATTTCTTGGCCTCTTGGTTAGAAACAATTGCCTTATTTCTGGGGTTTACAAAAAAAAAAAAAAAAAAAAAAAAAAAAAAAAGTAGTGCATTTGGGACTACCTGCGTAGTTTAATTGCTAATTTAATGACAGGTCCAATTGTCAACAGGAGTTTTATAAAAATCCTACTTCTTCAAATAAAGAAAACTATATTTGCTTTACAACTATAATATGTGTTATCCAACTCACATTTTGGGCTTTTTTGATGCTGTCATCTCCATATTCTGAATTCTGAAAGGCCATGAGAATGTATCTGTTTAACAAGCCATCTATTGACAATTCCTGAAGCGTTTTGTTTGAGAAGATGCCATACCACTGAAGGAAATTTCCCAATAGCTAAAAAGAAAGAAAACATGACTGAGAGGCAATATCAAGCAATTATTATTAAGTATAAAGTAAATTACATAGTAAAACACCCAATGAAATGAGATAGATGGATGCCCTATCAAAAGTATTAATAAACAATTCTGAAGTATCTAAATGTTTCCTACAATAACATAACTCTTGAATTTCACACTTTAATCAGCTAAAACATGAATAATTTGACCCCACCACCATGCAACCTGTCTGATTTTCTATCTGCACTCCACAGTTACTTCCAGGGACTACAGCAAGCATACTGGTGTACCTTTCCTCAAGCAGAGTTCCACCAACAAAAATAAACCTACAGAAATGATCTGAGTATCCCTACTCAACACAAAGCACTACCCTTTACCCACAAGCTTGAGGGTATTCAGAATTAATTCTCTATTAAGACAAGCTATTCAGGCAGACCAACAGACTGACATGGCAGGTCAGACCACGCCTCCCTGACCTACACAAAGAGTCAGGGTGACAGTACCTACTTGACAGACATTCTGAGGTTTCAAGGTAAAGGGTGTGGCATAATAAACGTAACAAAAATGAGTTCAAATTTTCATTATACCATCCTCAACCTACTTCAACACATTAAGTTTATACAGCCCACAAAGTCATCTTAAAAGTGGCCATTTGTCCTTTCCACACTAAAAACCATGACTCTCACATCCACACTTAAACAACTTTCAACTAAGGTAACACAACTCAAGGGAGAGAGGATTGGCTTCATGACAGACAGCACTGGAACAAAAGGATCTAAACCAGGCCTTACATCTAAAATAGTTTATTTTTATTTTACTTAATTTTTGTGTATATAAATGTTCTGCCTGCATGTGTATCTGTGTGCCACATCTGTGCAGTACCCAAGGTGACCAGAAGAGAATGTTCTATCCCCTTGAACAGGAGTTACAGGTGGCTGTGAACCACCATGTGAGTGCTTGGGTCCTTAGTGCTCTTAACCACTGAGTCATCTTTCCAGCCCCTAAAATAAAAATGTAAACAGATGACACAGCTAAATGTAAAACCCATAACTATGTAATTTCAAGTACAAGAGAAAAAATTCATAGTTCTCTACTAGGAAAAAAATTCCAAGAATGACTTCCAAATCACAAACAACCTTAACAATAGAAGGACACAAATTACTAGAACTTGTGCTGAGAATTTAGCTCAGTTGGCACTCGGCTGGGTATGAGGCCCAGCTGCACAGCACCATCACAAGTAGTGCAGTTCCAACTCCAGCACTCAGGTGAGAGGACAAAAGTTCAAGGTCATCCTTAGCAACACAGCAAGTCTGAAACAGCTGGGCTATATGAGACCCTGACTCAGCAACAACAAAAATCCACCAGAACTTCTACATTTGAAATACTGAATGAAAAGTTAAAAAATAAACCAGAGACAAAAGTTCAAAACTCATCTCCCTATGTTCCCTCCAGAGCATAGAACTCATAAGGTCAATAAGAAAACAGTCAACTTAAAACATAAGCAAAATACCTAAGAAAACACAGAAGGCAAGTTAAGAACATGAAATCAGGTTCAACACCATTAACAATGCAGAAAATGGAGAGTAAGGAGTAAATAGAACTTCTCCATGTGCTTTTGGTGAACACAACACCAACACCCTCTCCTGCTTTTTCACTCACGAGCAATGAGAACTCACATACGCTGAAGGTCCTTATGGCATCTCTATCCCTAATTACTCCAACTGGAAACCATCTCAATTCCTAATTACTAAACAGAAACAAGAACCCAACTCTTACACCTTGCACCTGAAAGCATTTCACCAGGCAAAAAGTAGCAAACTACTGATAACACATAATGCAAGTGAATCTCAAACACCAAAGGAAAGGAAGACTCCAATGGTCCCTACTGTGAATGTCCACTGATAAAACACTCTCGAAAAGAAAACCATAGAACACACACAGGTTAGGTGGTCAGAAGTGAGCTAAACTACAAAGGGGAGTTTTGGGGAGATGTGTTCTTTATCTTGGTAGTGGTGACAACTGTATTTTACAAAAACTCATGGAACTATGTACTAAACAGCAAATTGTATAAACTACCCCACGGGAAAATATGAACACTCAGCACTTTGATGGCTTCTTGTAACCTTCAAGATAAACAGTCTTTACATGACTCTGCTGTTTCTCTAACTCTGGCCATCTTGCATTTATTTGTTTATCAAAGCCCGCTCTCCTTTACCTAGATTCTATTTAACCCTCATGTTATTTATCTCAGGGTCACTTCCTGGAGAGGAGAGGACCTTCTACCTAGTGTTGCCCATTTAAGCTCCCAGGGGCCTGTGACTGACACCACAGTTGGCATCTGTCTGCCATCTACCTGCTGAATGTGCTATAAAGGCTTCTGTCTTGGCCAGTGCTATAACCTGGAACTCATAAGAGAGTTGGTGTTCTAGCTGCTGAACATATTTCTCTGTATATTTAATGCTGAGGCTTCATTAAGCAACCTATGGGGTGGTCTGGGCTTTACTCTTGAATTTTGTGAGAACATCAAACTGAACTAAACTTTTAAAATAATATTTGGTTGTAAGAAGAAGGTATATGTGTGACATTATACCAATATAAGCCTACAGAGTTAATAAGTAAGACTTTTAAAATATACTACATAAAGTCCAAAATATTATAAATTTATATGATCTACAAATACATACCTTGACAGAAGACCAAAACTGTCGTTGAAAAAATAAGTAAGGCCCAGAATTTTTATTTTCTAAGACACTAAAAGAGAAATAAAACACAATCAAATATTACATAAGTAGACGCTGTTTCGCTCCTATCAATAAGAATGTCTACAATCAACAAGATCAAACTTAGGAGCTCTGGTGAGGCAGAGTGCATGCTTAGCATTCATTCCAGAAGCAACATATGGTAGGCAGGGGTATAAAGAGGGAGAAAGGAAGGAACAGGTATAAAGACAAAGGGACAGAGAGAAGAGAGACAGAGATAGAGAGGAGAGAGGGGCAGGGATAGAGGGGCAGGGATAGAGAGGAGAGACACAGGGATAGACAGGAGAGGGGGGCAGGGATAGAGAGGAGAGAGACAGGGATAGAGGGGCAGGGATAGAGAGAGAAAGGAGAGGCACAGGAGAGGGAGCAAGAGAAAAGGGAGAGGCAGGTTAGGAAGAGAGGAAGTGTCTGAAGCTCAAACCAAAGAGACACAATGAACCCAAAACAACAAAACTAAATTTTGAGACACTAGGAAAGAACAAAGAGTATTATTTGCTTTATTCTATTCAAAAGATCAATTCCTCCAGTCTCTCTTGTACATTTATTTTTCTAGAAGTTTAGACTCTGAAAGCAAACATGGAATGTTATGCTTAATATTCATATGAATTACTTACTTTTTGGGATATAAAGGCATGAATACATCATCATCTAGAGTTCTTCTCATCCTCAATAAAAGTGCTTTAAGATATACCTACAGAGTTAAAGGAATTAATTTGAATTATGTTGAAAAATTTTAATACTTAGAACTCTACCAAATCACCTATCAATAATTACAATCAGTAAAGCTATTAATTCATTTTAATTAAAACCTTTTAATTCCAAATCTACTATATAAAGATTTAAAAATCAACATAGCTCATTTCCAAAATGAGGTTAGTTGAAATTCAATGATTAAAAAGGCTTTTCCAATCAGCTCAGTGACAGCAATTTTATATTTGGGCGTTAACTGTAAGAGTATCTGACCATTTTAATTATGCTATTTAAGTTTCAATCATCAATTATGAACTAATCTAGTAGTTTCCTTTTTTAATTTATTATATATGCAACATTCTGCCTCCATGTAAGCATGCAAGCCAGAAGAGGGTGCCAGATCTTATTATAGGTGGTTGTTGAGAATTGAACTCAGGACCTCGGGAAGAGCAGTCAGTGCTCTTAATCTCTGAGTCATCTCTCCTGACTTGTGGTTTTACTTTTTCTATTCTCCCCACAGTACAGTTTTTACAAGTATGTTTGACCAGCAGAACTGAAAGTGGGCTGTGCTGGTGATAGACTAATGGTATCTTTCCTTCCATAGAGATTTGTACAAGTGGAAACTAGCAGCTTAATTGTATATACTCTGTCTAAGCTTTAATAGCCCAGATTACCCAACTGAGAGAATCAGATCCCTGGCTACTTTAGAATAACAATTCATTCTCTTAGACTCTGGCCCATTTTTAAAAAAGAAACCAAACCAAACCAAACCAAAAATAAAAACTTCCCAAGCATAGGAACTAAAGTACCTGTGTGTTTTTATTTTCTGCATTGACTACTGAGGGATAGCCATTTATTAGTTTTAGTGTGATTCCAACCATTCTTGAAGTCTGTGTTGTAGAAAAGGGATCCCACATGCTTTCAGCTATCACTATTGAAAAGCAAGAGATGAAATGTTAAGAACTGTAGCTTAATTTTAAGGTCAGATAGTCCTTTGGTTGTAAATACCAGCAATAACTTTTATGTTCCCTTCTATCCCAAAAGATCTTATTTAGACAATCAAAGTTTCTAGTTAAATTCCAATTTTATTTTTAATTATGTTAAATAATTTTAAAACTTGCAACTCTACCAGATAACTTAACAATATCTGTAACAGTAATTTCAAATCTTTCAAGAAAATGGACAAAACAGATGTGTATGACTCCCCCAAAATACCTATTCAGTTCGGCATCAAACAATCCTGATGTCTGAATCCAATCTATTGATCAATTACTGCTCTCAAGTCTATGTCCCATGCAAAATAGTGTTCAAGCCTCAGGCTAAGAATTTTTTATCCTTTAACATCCCTGAACAGCCAGGTGATGATACCTGGCATTGATTAGGCAACGTCTATAATGAAATAGTCACTGTTCTAAGAACTCTAAGTACGTCTGAGAACCCAGTACAATGAGGCCCCTCCTGTTATCTACCTGTCAGCTTGGGAAGAATCACCTTCTCCACAATGGTGGGCAACAGAGCAACGTCAACATCATCCTTCTCCTGTTCTCGTTCTTCACAACCATAGAATAGCAGAGATTCAAACCATAGCATATATTCAAAGTCACGGCATTTTGCCTACAACATATTTTAAAAGGTTATTCAAACATTTAAACAATGTCTTCTACTATTTCCAGCCATGCTAGATAGAGCTGCCCTTTGGCTGTAACAACCAAACACTGGACAAAATATACAAATTACTGTTTTCAGATGAGACAGAAGGGAAGGGAACAGGACCATGATCATTAAAAGACACAGAGGAAGCAAACTGCTAGCTCAGGACACACACCCAGTAAGGTTGGATCCTACACAGCAGTTCTGTGAAGCTGGGATAGCAATGGATGTTTAAGAAGTCCAAGAAACGTAAAAGCTGTGGATAAAGGAAGACGCTAATAAAAGAGACTTACAATCTACACAGCCTGGACCCTCTGCAGTATACTGAAACACACATGCACAGGATAAACTCTACTAGATCAGGCACTCTACAGAACAAAGCAGTTTCTGGAGTTCAAATTCCCTTAGCTTGTTAAGAGGCTTCATTGAAAGCCCCGCTCCTTCCTGTTTTCTCTTCTTATTCAGTAACCATCAATCAAGTACTGGGATTCACTATACCAGCAACTTAAAAGGCCCCAACCAAAACTGTTACAACCAGGGGCACATAGTTCTACTGGCTGCACTCACCCACACCAGAACAGCAGGCCTCCTGACTCCCTCCGGGTATCAGTTACATTGTTTCACCCTTTTCATTCTCCCACTTACCAAGTCCTCATTTTACAAATGCCCCATTGTACTTTCCCAATAGGGCCCAAGTTCTCCTAGGATTAAAAGACAAACTTTTTGCGCTTTATGCTCAAAACCTGGTGCTAATACATACAATTTTCGCTAAGAATAAATTTAAAAAAATTTTTTTTATTTGCCTTGGTGTTTGCCTGGGAACTGGGAACTGGAACTACAGACAGTTGTGAGCTGCCATGTGAGTGCTGGGAATTGAACCCTGGTCCTCTGGAAGAGCGGTTAGTGCTCTTAACCACTGAGTTATCTCTCCAGACCCAAGAATAAAATTTTATATAAACTGAAGTCACAAAACTTTTGGAGCGGTGATCAAAAAACTTTTATTTAAAAAACAGATAAATCTCAGATCCAGTCTCTCTTAATTGATTATAAGCTATGTCCTATCTCGCACTCTAGCATTTGACAATAAGTACCCAAATCCTAGTTACTTTGCTTTTGAACAGTGGTAGAAACACCCACCTCAAGAGGAGTCCAGGTGAGCAGCTGCAGTCTGATGAGAGGGTTGAACAACTTTGGCAAACAAAGACCAATGTAAGCATCTTTATAAGAAGTGTAGTATTTTGAACGCCATGCTTCAAATTGTGCTTTAATGCAGTCAATTGAATAGAAACTCTCAAGGACATCCTCAAAGACTTTGCTGGATTCTTTCACAATGCGATCTAGAATGAAAAAAAAAAGCTTGGAAGCAGCAGAATACCACTTGTGTTCGAGGTACACAGGAGTTTACTAACTTCACTGGAGGTGGCTCAGCGGGTAGGGAGCTCGGTCCCAAGCCCAACTACCTATGGACAATCTTCTGAACCCACATACAGACAGGGTAACTCAAACATGTTCCCAATTCTTTGTGGAAAAATGTCATTATGTTTACAGTGAGCCATTTCCAAAGGAGCAATAACATACGTGGACACACAGACAGATAAAGCAAAGCACTAAAATGTCAGCATCTTCAATCTAGATGATGGACCAGTGCTGAGTATCATCATGTCCAGAAATGTTGACTATAAAAAAGTTGAAGTTAGTTATAGTGATCCACCCCTGTAATCCCAACATTTAGGAAGTGGAGGCAAGAAGGCCAGGAAGAACATCCCTGACTAGGTAATGAGTAGAAACTCAGCATCGGCACAAGAGGAGCTAAAGCTAGTCTGGGCTATGAGCTATGAGCCTGGGCTTGTTTCAAAAACTGGGCCTGGTAACATGGAAGAGACTGAGGCAAGAGGATAACAAGTTCAAGCCAGCCTGGGTAACTTAGATTATCTCACAATATATTTTTAAAGGCTGAGACTACAGCTCAGTAGTAGATTGTTTGCCTAGCAAGTGTAAGACCTTAAATTCAATCCCTAGTACCTCAAGGTGGGGGAGTTATAGCTAATAAGGTTCTCTAATAGCCCATAGTCAAGACTACAGTGGGAAAGAGAAATTACTTAGGGAGCATCCTAGAAAGGCCTAGCATATAGCTGTACTACTATTACTCTAGGCTGAAATAACACATCACTCTCCAGCCTTAACTCTCAAGAGCAGTACAGCTACACCAACTCCAACATATGATTCTGTATTCTATACAAGTATTAATTAAATCACCTACCACTGTTAACTCTTATTTTTAAGAATTGTAATATTCGGGCTGGAGAGATGGCTCAGCGGTTAAGAGCACCCTCTGCTCTTCCAGAGGACCCGGGTTCAATTCCCAGCACCCACATGGCAGCTAACAACTGTCTGTAGTTCCAATTCCAGGCAAACACCAAGGCAAATAAATAAATAAAGTTTAAAAAAAAAAAAAAAAGAATTGTAATATTCAATATAAAAAATGGATATAAAACAGCACCTCACTTATTAGAGAAGACACAAAAATTCTACCCATTTCATAATTAAAAACCATAAGGGCTATCACAATGCCTCAGTGGGCAACCAATCCTGATAACCTGAGTCTGATCCATGAAGACTCACATGGTGAATAAGAAAACCAAGTCTTTCAAATTACCCTGGCTTCCATAAGCCCATGGTGAAATGCAGACATACATACAAATAAAGAAGTGTAATATTGTTTCAGTTTCAAAAACTTAAAGCACAACCAAGTAAAAAAAAATTTGATGAGTCTTATTTCTAAATAAAAGTCTAACCTTTCTCCAGATTGAAATTAGTAATATCTGTAGACGTCTCCTCATCATCACTGGAAAGGCCTTCAAGGTGATCTGCCATCTTACCGGTTTGCTCTCTGGCTTGCCTACGGCGAGTCCTATGTAACAAGCATTGATTTCAAAATTTAGATTTAAAAAAAAAAAAAAAAAAAAAGATCCAGTTTCCTTAACAAAGCACAGCAAGTATTTTCAGAGTCACCTCCTGGCCTCCCGCTCTGCAATCCGACGCTTTGCATGTTCTTGATATAGTGCCCGGTCACGTCCAAAGGAATCAAGATTTGGTGCCATCAAAGCTTTATCTGTAAAACAACAAACAGTTAAAATTAACAGTCTTTCTTCAACAATCATGAGGAAAGAATTTACATAGAACAAGCCATTATGATAAAACTGCTTGCTAATCCTAACAGCAAGATTCTGCAATGACTAAATAGATTTTACATATAGAACTAGATAGGTTTTAGTATAGAACAAATCTTGGAATTATTGAGCTTCCATGAGAAAAAGTAGAAGACTTAAAAATGATTTCTAAGAGCACAACTTCTGCTGGGCTTACTCACTATTTCTGTCTAAATAACAGGATTAGCTTATCCTACTAAAATGACAAAGAAATGAAAAATCTACATTATCCATGCAAAAGAAAAAAATAGTATATTTAAGAAATATGCTGAATAATGTAAAATGACAGCAAAGAAACATGAAGATGTAACAGCTCTGTAGCCAGGGTTTAATAATTTATGCCCTCTTAGCTCATGAAGTTTATTTAACAGGGTAGGCAACACTGTAGTCTAACACTTGAGCAGGGAAGCTTCTCACTCAGTGCTGTTTTCACACCATGCATCCCTTGTCACTTTTTAATGCCTCTTAGTAACAGTCTAGCCCTCCTTCTGAACACTTCATGATTATGTTCTACCTTAAGTTTCCAACTCTTTGTTTAAATTTATATTCTAGCATCATTTTAGTTTCAAAATAGTAGTTCTTGTTATTTCCTTTACAGCCTTTGTTGAGAGATTACCCAAGCCAGCAAGGCCACAGGTCAGCTGACAGACAGCATGCCTGCAGGTAGGAAGTCCTAGATTCAACCCCCAGCACCACATCTAAAAGGAGGGAACACCCCATAAATTATCTCCCTGAAGCTATATTAGTTTTGAGGATGCACATCTGTTTCCTCAGTCTCTTTGATCCATAACTAGTATTGACCTTTCTGGTGATACTGCCTGTTTATGTAGGAGACACAAGATTGGAGCAGGAAAGATGGCCCAGCAATTAAGAGTGAACAATGCTCTTGCAGAAGATGCAAGTGTGGGATCCAGTATCTATATTGAGGAGCTCACAACAGCCTGCTAACTCTAGCTATGGAGTTCTGTTTCTGACCTCATGGGCACCTGCATTCAGTGTACATATACACACACACACACACACACACATTCATATAGTTTAAAAAACAGTAATAAATCTTTTTTTAAAAAGAAAATCAAAAATGAAATCTCCCTGTGAACTGTGTAAGAACTAAGAGGTACTTCCATTAGCTTACTGCTACAACAATGCTGTCTCTCAATGGCTCTAAAAACTTGCTTAGTGTACAAGGAGAAAGAAAAATGTCTTCTGAATACTTAAGACATTCTAGAAAATACAGAATAGTTATTGAAAAGCAAAACAAAACAAGAAACTGGTAGGCAGACAGACACATATACAATGAATGACATCATTTAAAGCTCATGCAGATTTTTCATGTACATTTTTGCTACCGAAATGAGCAAGAGGAAAACCCTAAATTCTGCTCTGCAATATCTCAAAATATTCTAGAGCTCACTATTTTTTAAAGCTGACTTTTCAACTGAGTTTTTTATTCTTCCTTCAAAATAATTGACATTTTGAAGTGTACAGAGCTTGTAAGTTAGGTGAAAAATCAAAGACTCAAGATTTGGCTTCCTTCATTTCTATAAAAACTATACAAAGTAACTGCAGATACGAGCTTATAATCTAAACAGATAAACCTGATACTGTTCTTTTTTAAAAAAGGACAATGGATTCCTTAATGTTTCATGTAATTTTCCTTAAGTCTTTGTCAATTTTATCCCTCAATAATAGTGTTTTTTCATTTTTTCACTTTTCCATCTTCTTGCAATACTTTCTGGTTTTGTTTTTTTTTTTCAGCCTAATTAACACGTATCACTTAACTCTCACTTCAAATCCCAGATAACTATAGATAGCTTCATAGTATATAGAATAGATTATAAGCAGCAAAGATAGTGAATGTGATACACAACTGACACCATTTAACTTAACAGGAAATTATTTCCTTTAGAGGTACAATGGTTACCTGTAATCTGCCCCGAAATCTGGCTCCCTGGATCAAAAGTAATCTGGGAGGGACGTATTAGTCATTTAGGTGCCTAATGCCAATGATGTAATTTAAACTTTTACAGCAAAACCAGGCCAAAGCCATTCAAATGGTTCACAGCTGAATCTGCATGGGTCAGATCTGAGAACCACTATATCTTCTCTTTATGCCTCTCCAATACCCATCATACATACAGGAGGATGCTCCACATGGACCCCAGTGTCTGACTAGGAGGATGGGTATGGGTTATTCTGAAAACAGTACTAGGCTCCTTCATGAACATTTGGAGCAGTTGTTTAACATGCAGATTTCTGGATAGGAAAGACCTAGGAAGAATCTCCAGGCATGGGACCGGAAGATCTGCATTTTAAATGAGCATGCCGGGTTAACTGATACATACAGAGACTGCTAGCACAGGTACAAAGAAACCATAAGTAACCCACACTAAGAAAATTCCCATCAGACTACCCAAGAATATAGAGTGCAATGAGGAAAACAGGATTAAGAGGTTTTCGGAGGCATCTGGCTAAAGAATCTCAATTATAGGAATTTTAAAAGGTTTCAAATTAATTAGGCTTTTTTTCATAATTCATGTCATACTCAATTTCTACATTTTCCATGAAAGATCAGGAATTGCAGACATTAGCTGACTAAAAAAGAAAATACACAATATATACATACAGCAAGTGAGAAAAAAAAAAAAAGCACATTTAAAAAGAAATACATAACTATTTGCTTTACTTAGAGGGTCAGCACCAAACTCCTCTATTCCTCAAGCTATCATGAGCCACACAACCCCCAGAGCCTTCTCCTCCTCCTTTCCCCAGAACTCCCGGGTCCCTAACCTCAGAACCTCTTACTGTGATCAGAAGCAGTATTTGTATCAGTGTCATGAACAGAATGAAATTAGAGTGAGCCGTCAGTTAGGGCAAAGAGACAGTGGCTTTAAGAGAGTGATCATGTATTTGCTATGCTCTAAAAGTAACTGAAAAGTACACCTAGGAAAGATAGACTGAGAGAATATAGAATATTAGTATTTTTCAGCTCCTTGGTTAGGTCACACAGAATCTTAAACATAATCCAAGTCCATGCGTTACAACTTTTGATCTATCTAGCTGATGGACAAGGAAGCTCTTTAAAGAAAAAGGTCTAATTTTCAATTAGGCTGTACTAAGTAAACAAGGTTGTTTAATGAAAAATAAAAACCTTCAAGATGGACTGACTTGAATGGCTTGAAAACTCCGAAGATTCATCTTTAATATCATCTTGTCGTCTTTGGACAAGGCGGGAAGCTCGCTGTTTGTACAGCTGATGTATTGCTGATTCAAGTTCATTAATCAGTGGCACCTGTAAAAATACAACACACTCCGTAACACCAAACTCCTCAGCTGCTTACTCATCTGAGGGGTCCATGCTATTTCCGGTTTTCTGAAAAAGGACTCTCTATGGACAAAACAAGCAGAGCAGCCAATCACTGCTAAGTGAGAAAGCACCACTTCCTACAACACAGGCACAAAGCTATGTGTCCAGTGCCTGGTCATCACAGCCAAGTTAACTTAGAATGCACTGTTTCTGTGCAACAGAACAAGTAAGGAAATAAACTTTTGGTGCTTTATCTTCAGAGAAAATGTGTATTTACAAGTCTTCTAAGTTTACATTTTTTAGTTTTCCAGTAACATGATCTACATAGCAATTTTGTAGGTTTCTTTTTCTGTTTTATTTCTTTTTGAAGATGAAGTCTCTCTATGTAGCTCCAGCTGGTCTAGAACTCAATGTGAGCTCAAGCTGTCCTCTTCTATCATCATCTTAATTGCTACAATTACAGGTACATACCACATCTGGTAAACTTTCTGTCTTCAATAATTGTTGTACTGCACCAAACCCTGCTACAACAGCTATATCCATGGTAGATAACGAGTCTGTTTAACCATCAAATGTTAGGTTGCTCTGCCACTTATTCATCTACACCAAGTACCCTATAATAATGATCACTATTCTGCAGCTTTATTGTACATATTTACAATAAAATAAAAGGGTAAATAAAATTCCTAGCTATTACTAGCCAATCTGAAATCAAACTCTGAACTGTCTCTCTTCCAAGTAAATATTTACGTCTTCTTTATTGTGTAATAAAAACTTCACATAAGTTGCAAGCTTTCAAAGTCAACAAAATTTTCCAGCCTCATACACCTAGGTAATTTACTTAATACAAAATGAATGCAAAGACTTACAGAACATGGCATCTAAATTTTTAAAAAAATCTGAATGTCTTTCTTTATAAAACCAAATGCTACAAAACTTACAAAACACTAAGGACCACTACACATACCTAAGGAAACCAGACCTTCTAGTTTCCTGGTAGTCAGTACAATAGAAAACACACTTTTTAGAGTTTGGGAACACTGGCCCCAAGTGTTACAGCATCGTCCTGAACTGAACAGACTGGAAATGAAAAGTAAAAAGGCAAGTAGAATACAAAATGTCTGTCATTGATCCCACTGTAAAAGTGGCAAATGTTCACAGAAAGGCCAAAGTGACAGAGGACCTTTGCTCTTTAATATACCATACCATAGGCAACAATGAGCCCAAATCAGCAAGGGTTATTGTGAAGTCTAAAGTCACTATCTAATCTGAAATCTTTGTTTCTCAATCACTGCCACATTATTGTAACCTATACTTCTCATCTATACTCCCATAATCTCCTTTTTACAATCATGCCAGAAAAAGATACCTAAGATGTCTTAGATAAGACATCCCTACAGTAAGAGCTCCAGCCTGTGCCGGCAACATAATGAGTTATTTGATTTAGGAACTTAGAATGTCTTTTATAAGTTCAGAAGACAACTCAGGGAACTAAAGCTTAAAACTGGCTTTTAATCTCTCTTGAAATTTACAACATCAATTTATCTCAAGATTTTTATGCATGACAGTTTATCCTCTCCAAACTAAAAACTATCATTATTATTCTATTTAGGAGCAAATTTAAGATGAAAACCGTAACAAGCTGACGGGAGGGGAAATAAGTTACAGATAATTTAGCTTTAAAAATCACTCTAACTTTCATAAAGAGGAACAAAAGAAATGTTTCATTTATTCTGAAAGAATATTTATACAATATAACATTCATATCTATTCAATTGTCCCAATTTTTAAGTTTTTATCTTCAAATATAAAGATGACAACTGGTGACATTTTCATTCAGAAGCACATACAACTAGATGTATGCATATGAAGATGTGAAAAATGAAGGAAAGTATGCATCTCTAAAATATAGGACTATCTGTCCTTTTACTGAAAGTGTATTCACTATGTAAAGCTTCAGATCTGCTACAAAAATATATACATGACTCTGACCATATAGCACTACCTGAAGTACACTTCTCCAGGAACATGGTAATCCAGAAGAGGAAACACACTAATAAATCAGCAATGTCCTACTATGTCCTACTAATTCTTAATCCAGGGTAATATAATCTAACTTTATATATATTAGCATTATATTTGAATAATAATTAGCAAAATTTGAATTTTGAGTGTTCAAATTTGTAAATTCTCGAAAGCATGTCCCACAGACTACTCCCACACAGTACTGTTTCAGGCGAAGGTCCTTATTCTAGCTAGCTCTGCCATGTAGGTCCCACTTCTAGTCTTGCTATAATCCCTGATCAGCAAACAGCTGAGCTCATGCTTCCTTCCTGGCCCCAGGAATATCACAACTGCAGGTGCTTCTCCAAAACTTAGCAAACCACACTCAGTGCTATAGAGGACATGATGAATGCTACTGTCCCAGATCTGACCACACATAATTGAACCACTAAGATCCATCAGAGACAAGTCTAACTGTGCTTTTGAAAGTCCTTGACTTTATTGTAGTGAGGTAAACATTTTTTTTTTTTTAAATCATCCAATTGTACCTTGTACTTAGAGAGTCTAGAGAAAACCTAGTTGGCAATAAAGAAAAACAAATGTGTCTTCCTATCTGAAATTCTGAGAATTATTTAAGAACTATGACTTTAATATTACCAAAGATAAGGTGAAGTACTCATAAACCAGCCTATCAAGCCAAGCATCTATTTTTTGCTTTAATTTTATTTATTATTGTGTATATGCATGCATGCATGATGTGTGTGGGTGCTTCTGCCACAGTGCAGGTGTGTAGGTGAGAGGACAACTCTATGGAGTCGATTCTCTTCTTCCATTTGTATGGGGGGCTTGAACAGTAAGCACCTTTACCTGCTGAGCCATCTTGCTGCTCTTCCACCTTTTAAATTTCTAAATTATTACTGTACATGTCTATGTGTCACATGTATGGAGTATATTTATCTTAAAAACAAATGAACAAACTTACTTGAGAAGTTAGCATATGCATTATTTAAATGTATTCAAAAGATTGTATCAATTGTCATACTAAAGTAATGAATTCAGAAGAAATGAGAAATGTTCAATGAATAAAAAACATGATAATGAATGGCTTTTGGAATGAATGAAGCATTGGTTTAGTTAGATGAAACTACTAACAGAAACAGCACCAAAATACCTAGTATAAAAATAAAACTTGTCATGTATTGCACTACTATTAAATAGTTATAAATATTTACAATTACTAGGAAAAAAAAAAAAAACCCTTAGATCTGAACCACAAGAACAAAAAACTGTTAGCTGAATCTCTTTTATTCTGTCAATTCATTGCAGGCCAGTAATCTAACCTGATATTGAGACACAAGGTCCTCTCTTTCTAGTTTGTACAAGGCACTGTGCTGCTCTCAACTAATGGAGTAAAGAAAATGAAGCATGACTTCAGCACTCTTAAGGTAGAATGTATTGAATGCATTATTTTCTGAGAATTACAAAAGGCTCTACGAAAAGCCATCTAGGCTTCCCTATTTTTGCCTAATTCAAAGAGATTAGTAATTTTGCATTCTTACCTTTTCACTGAAACACTCAAGCAAGTCTTGGACATACCCTCGCATTTCTTGCAAAAATTTATACCGTTCACCAATACCCCCAGAAGACCCTTCTAATCTCTCAATAGCCCTGGTAGAGTCCACTCGGCTTTGCAGGTGTTTCTCATGTTGCTGGCGATTGGTTTTGTGCAATTCTTTCATGGAGTCCAACCTTAAGAACACAAGAGGATAAATATAACACATTTACATCTAGAACTCAATGTTGTCAGGACTCTTGCAATATTATAATGCATTTTAGTTCCACTATTAGAACATAAAAATACTTGGAATGCATCTTTTCATCTGTACTGCTTTTCTCATTAAAAAAAAAAAATTAAAATTAAAAAAAACTAAAAAAGGCAGTTTATAGACTTCAAAGTTATTTGGAGGGCTAACCAAAAATATCCTGCTTTGCGTCTCCCCCCATCTCTTGACTACACTTTCAGAGTCCAAGAGGTGCAAACTCAGCATTGTCTTCGACAAGCTCATGAAGTGGCATTTTAATAACTCTGAGGCTTCCACAGTAGTAATCCAAGAAGGTAGCAGAGTAAAGTATGGAGTCATCTTCTCTTTAGCTTGTGAAGGTAGGTCAGTGAATCTTCTTTGCCGGCATTCTGTATCTGCTACCCCAGACTACAAGGTGCCTGAGGGACCAGAAAGCAAGCGGACAGGTCTTTAAGAAGTTGATCTGCCCTACCTGTCTTTAAGCTGTTTCTTTACCAAATCAATAGTAACGGGAGCCATCTCATTACTGGGAGTTTTGAAAGGGACTGTATTATCTGTTTTTTGAGACTTGGCATCTGATGATCCATAGGCTGTGTAACTATAAGGTATGCCATAGGATGCACCATAAGGCATTGTCTGGTATGTGTTCTGGTAGTACATATTCACTTCAGTGGGCTGACTTGCTTGAACCTGAAAAGAAATAGATGTATGAGAAAACTAATAGCTAAACTTAAAAAAAAGTATATAAAATGTCTTTACAGTTATGAACAAAACAAAAACAAAAATTATTCCCAGTTCCCAAATTGAAATTAAAATATGAAAATGCAGAATTCTTCAAAATCAAATAAACAAAGAGTTATATAAATTCTTAGATCTTAATAAAAAATCACTGGCTTTATGTCTAATGATTTTCAGAAAAAGGTTCTCAGAGTTTCAAGATGGAATGGTCCAGGTAACATTTAATCAGGGTAAGTGACTTGCCTATGGTCAGAACATAAACAGGCAACTAGAGTTTAAAGCTGAGCCTCTTGCAACTAGTCCAAGGCTTTCCCTATCCTGTGCTCTCAACACTACCCAACACAACCAGTAAAACCTCACATTATGCAACTTTCTCCATGCTACAGAACACATTACTGAAACTACTTTGGAAGATATTTTTGATCAATCTCATCAGTTTGCATACTTGAGAAACTATCTTCAAAATTAAAATAGCAGCAACAACAAAATCCCCAACATTTGGTTCAAGGCAGTATTCTCAAATTGCACCTGGAATGAGTGCCAGGCCCAACCCCCACCTTCTGACTCTAGACTATGCCTTTGTAATGAGATTCCCCATGCTGCTGCTAAAGAACTAGTTGGAGAAACTAGACATTCGTCCACCATTTAAAAATTTATAGCAGTTTTTTAAAAAAGCATTATAAATACATAAGCACGTGCCAATTCTCTGACTATGATATGAGAAATGAATGGTGAAGACTCAACAGGACCATGTCTGCACTTTAACCCCTTCAATTGACTTCTATTTTCATTTTCCAAGTCCAAGTCTTCTTACCTGAGGGATATTAATTCCTTTTCTAATCTGCTCCTGTTCCCACCGGCTGAGTTCTTCATCTTGTTCTCCAGTTACTAACGCATCATCATCACTCCCCTCAATACCTGCAAGTATAACAAAAAAAAAAAAAAAAAAAAAAAAATCAATGTCCAATAGCAGGAAGGAAAAGATCCTGTTTACAAGAACCTAGCACAAGCACTAATTTGGCTAACATATCCATTCTGATCTATGTGCACTGACCTTGCCTGTTTTAATGACGACACTCTTCTTTAACGTTAAAGCAGTATTTCATGTTATGTTTACAATCTTTGGTTTCTTAATTTCTTAATTTCTTTTAAGCTTGACATCAACTCTATAAAGGGAAGTATAAGCCTAATGGCTTAAGAATACTTAGAGAATTATATAAATTTATGTACAAGCACTTAAGACAATACTGGTTACCCCAGAAGTGTTGAAAAACTAGCAGCTATAGAGCATACTTGTATTTGAGCAAGAATAGTCCTCTAAGGCAAAGCAGTTAAAAATGTACATGTTAGTTTCAAATCACATTTAAAAGCAATGCACCATGATTACTATCAAGTTTCATCAAGTTACCTATTTCTTCAGCAATCTTTTGTCTTTGTGACTTTTCTTTCACAGAAAAAACTATGCGACGTTTCTCATCATCATCTTCATCATCACTGGCATCATTCTCATCCTCTCTGACTAGGCGGCCTTTACCAGGCTCACTATCATGAGGAGTGAAATCTCCCAGTTCCCGAGCCATCTGGCGCTTTTTCCTTGCAGCATGTATAAAAGCTGCATCTGGAATTTCTCCTGGAAACAAATGTTAAGAATTATAAAGTGTGGAGCACCTGAGAATAAAGCTTATTTTCTTAAAAAACAGGAAGAGTAAAATAAAGCAGGAGTCTTGACAATTCACACTGGCTACAATATCTCTTCCTAAACTCTTCATGAAATCCAACTGATGAACTGGACAGATTGGGTCACAATTTCCCCAGCAGAGGTATCTTTAATTAAGTGCATTTCTTCATCATCTAAATTTGGCTACTTTAACCACTGATTTTAAAACTGATTAGCTAGTATACAGATTAGCAAATTATTTCCTATAGAAAACGAAACATAAAAGTAACAATTAATTGTGGTTTTTTGTAGCAGTTGTAAAAAGTGTTAGTATTTATAAGATATAGGGGTGAGAAAGAAAAAAACCTGGGATCAAGAATAACTGGAGCATTTGGCATTTACTTAGGCCCATTTGTCTCACTTGAGGAGGAGCTGGAGAGAAGGCTGCAGCTTTGGTTTGGTTCATGACACCCTCATCAGGTGGCTCTAAACCACCTAACTCCAGCTCCAAGAGAAACCAAAACCCTCTTCTGGCCTCCCCAGGTACCTGTACTCACATGAACAGATCCATACATAGATCCATACATATAATTTTTAAAGTATTTTTTTAAGTAATAATAAACTTGGGAAAAGTGGAAAACTTCTGTTCTTTTATTTTCTACATGAGCAAACGTAGAAAGAGCCTGCTTTAAAAAGATGTCCTAATTAGAAACGCATTCACTTAGCTCTTTACTATCTTAGTAGGACTCGTAAACACACACCTGGGCGAAGGACATTCAAAGAAGATAAAGCATTTGAGAAGGTGCCACCCGCTTTGGGTTTTTCCTCCTCCTTCTCACTCTCCATGTCCATCTCATCTTCACCGTGCTCACTGATAAGAACTCCATCTTCTTGGTTTGTGTCCTTAACATGGCACACTTTATCCAGAGGCTGGTCATCTGAATGTTTGAAAAGAGCAATTAAAATTTAAAATAGAAACTCATAAACTATCAAGAAACTTTTTATTAAATCATGAGCCCAGTTCACTAAAACTTACATTATTTCTAGTACTTAAAAACTCAAGCATAAATATGAAATAGCACAGTACACATGTGAAAGGGTAATACAATATAAAGGAAACAAGGATACAATGACATTTTAGTTAATTCTGAGAGAAATTTATCAAAATTTAAAGTATATTACTCTAAAATCTCATTGGTAATTGTATTATTTTAGAATTTAATTTTATTGTTCTTGACTATGTAATTATGTGCAAATGTGTGTGTCTGAAAGTGTGCACATGTATACGTGAGTATAGGTGTCCTAAAGGGCCAGAGTACAAATGAGAGAGTAGAGCAACACTTTATTCTAAAAGGAAAGATGCTCTCTGCTACCCTGCAAGGACTTGGAACAGTGCTGTTTCTCAGTGTGCTGCCTTACCCCTTGTTAGTTAGACTTCCCTTTCAAGTGCACCCTCAAATCCAAGAAATGTTTATCAATCACATGGTTAGATGGAACACCTTTCTTTTTATTTAAATTTTTATTTTGGTATTTATTGTTTTATGTGTGTGGACACGTAGTCCCACAGTGTGCATATAGAGGTCAAAGGGTAACCTGCAGGAGTCAGCTCTCTCCATCTACATGAGGGTTTCTAAGGACTGAACTAAGGTTGACCATGCTTGACAACAAGCACCTTTATCCACTGAGCCATCTAGTCTACCTATTCCCTTCCCTCAAGTCCAATGACTTCTCAGACTGAAAATAGATCTGGTGCACTCAAATAATGAATAACACTACAGACACTTTAATGTTGTATCACTTGCAATTTATTACTGTGGTAAAATAAGAACCACATAACTTGAAATGTATCATATGAAAATGGCTAAGCAAACAAGTGTCTTGTGAGCCTGATGACCTGAGTTTCATCCTCATTAGCCAGAGTGGGAGGAGAGAATTGACTCCTGCAACTTACCCTGTGACCTCCACATCCACCTTGTGGCATGCATGCAAGAGTATAGTTCAGTATTAAATACATTACTACTACTCATTCCCATTACTCTTCACATACTGTTAAACAGAAATATACACCTGTGAGTCACTAACAGCTTGTGTCCATCCCCACCTGCTCCTGTGCAGTCCCTGGAAGCCTTCACTCTAACTCTGGTCTCTGACTGTTTTGTCTTCTGTCACTGGGATCACACTGCACCTGTTGACAATTAGTGTCCCCAGATTTATTCAATTATAGTCTATGTCACACTTTCCTAACCAAACTTCACTATCTCACTGCATGTCTACACATACACTACGTGACTAAGGTAGCTGATTGTCTGCGAATGGACATATTGTCCCATGTGCTAGTTGTTGTGAATGCTGAGTGTGAGCACACAAATTCCCCTTCAAAAAAATCTTCTTCAAGAATTTGGTTTTGCTTTTCAGTTTGGTAAGTGGCATTCCTGAATCTTTTAGTCTATTCATAGACCTTATACTACTTCTGTCCAGGTCCTGGCAGCAACTATCTCAGCTGTCTATTTTGACTATTCTAAGTATCATAAAGTGTTATCAAATCAAACCATATTGTATTTGTTGTTTATCTTCCTCACTAACAATGTATAAGTATTCTAATTTCTTTATATTATCAACATTTGCTATTATCTGAGGGGTTTTTCCCTTCATTTTTTAAAAAAAGATATCTTAATGATATATAGAGGTAAACAATCCCAAAACCCCAAGTTGGTTCTCAGTTAAGAAAAATTACTATATTGATAATATACAGAGTGTGTGTAATATATGTATGTGTGTGTACATATATACATAAAAAACTAGTTTAGTATGTGCACATATGTATTTTTTTCTTTCAGTAGTACACATCAAACTTAGGTATGCGTTGAGTTCTATGAAGGGCAAATTCAGGTGGAGAGAAGAGAAAAATAAATGGCAGATAAAGCTTAACAAATGAAATTTGCTAATGTACAAATCCAAACAACAGCCAAAATTGGTCTTCAGGGAATTTCTATACATTTCAAGATCCCACTAAGTTCACGTGCATTAGATTATGACTGAGCAAATTACAAGGGCAAAGCATGGTGACAATTTAAGGCTTCTGTAAGTGGCTGTGTTGTCCTTTTAGCAATTCTCCCCATAGCAATGCTAAATTAGCACTGTTTAGGACTCTACCAACGAAGCTGAGGGCGCAACTCAGTTATTATTTGCTGGGGCACAAAAGCCCTAGGTTTGATAGCTAGGACTGCAAGAACTGGGCACGTGGCCCACATGTGAAAGGAGGAAGAAGCAAAATGACCAAAATTCAAGGTTATCCTTCCTATAGAGCTTTGAGTCCAGCCTGGCCCACATAAGAGCCTGTCTGAACATGACTCCACTGAAGCCTTCATTTTAAGTTAGGACACCACAAAGCCAGGGTTTCCAAGTCCATGCTGTTTTTGAAGTTAACTCTTTACCTAAGTTCTTATAGATACAAAGAGTTTTAGATGATGTGTTAACAGAAGCTCCCAGGACTGTCATCTCAGTAACAGCAATGACAGTATGTGACACAGCAACAGACTCTACCTCCAGAGAGAACACTAAATCCCACATGAGTATCACAACCCAGTGAGGGTACAAGAAGATCACAAAAGATGACCTTAAAAGCTTCCCAAACAATGCCCATCATCAAGAAAATAAATTATAGAGAAGGAGATGGCCATGGGAAGAGTCAATAAAATAATGTAAAATAAAAAAAAACAAAAAAAACCAAAAAACCAAAAAACTTCCTATCCTATTTACTTCAACTCTGAAGCCAATGGTAAGTGGTAAACATACCACCAGGCCTTTCCACTCTGTGAGCACTTTTTCACCACACATGACGGGTTTTCACCAACCATCTGGGGGAAAAAGGAGCAGTTTCCGAGATGCAAAAATAGTAAGTTCTCCTAAAAGTACCCTCCCATACCTGCCTTCTCTATACCGGAGCACAACACGCAACAGTTGTCATTCACCCTGGCTTTAACTTGGTGCTTCTTCTAACAGCAAAAGCATACAGGAAATTTAACAATTTCCCTAGTAATGTTTCTCAAATAAGCCAGTTTCCACATCTTGTACACCCACAAAAAACCACTTTTTTGTTTGTTTGTTTTTTGGTTTTCCAAGATAAGGTTTTTCTTGAACTCAGAAATCTACTTGCCTCTGCTTCCTGAGTGCGAGCCATTGCCACTACCCAACAACAGCATCCACTTTTAACCCACCCACAATTTCCCAGAGCCAGTAACAGTTAAATCTGACTCAACTTACTAACAGATCAAATACTAATGGATCAAAGTTGGCCACTGAGTTTAAACTGTTTTAGGCCTCCCATCTCTCCTTGTACCAATCCATGATGCCTGGTAATACCAGGTTATGATTTCAAAGCTATTTATCATGTCATATCTTGGCAAGCAACTAAATATTGTAACTCTAAACCCTCTACTGCATCTTAGTCATCTTTTACAGTCTGTCAACAACTTGTCTTGCACATTCAAAGACAAACTTTATTTCACAAATGGCTAGTCAAATGTCCTTGGTGATATTTAGATACTTTTTTCTATTTGGGGAATTCTAATCAACTATCCAACTTCATGTCCTACTGTTCTATGAAGTTGTCCTCCTCCTTGGGGGAATTATGTAGCTATCCTTTGGCCTACTCTCTGGACATTTGCTAACACTTCTGTTAGATATTTACATACTTATTTCCACAACTACATTGTAAGTCTGAGATACAATAGCGTTCTTACTCATGTCATACCTGTAGATGAGAATCTAGGAAACACTGCCTTTAATTCTACAGAATAAAGATTTCTCTGAAACATTTGCGTAAGAGTAACATCATAATGACTACACACATTAATTATATAAAATAACTGCTTAAAACATTTAAAACTTTGGATCTGGCCTATTCATAGAATATTTACCTCGAGCAAGAGGAAAAAAGAGAGGTGAAAGAGAGCAGATTTAAACTTGGGTGTCCAGAGGATGATGTGCCTGCTCTAGTGTCGGATAAGGCTGCTGAATGCTAGTATTATCACATTAACCTATGGCATTCCTTAAAGTCCTGTAAAAGTTAATCTACAACAGAAATACTACCAAAGTGATCCAAAGTTTTTCTCTGTAAAATAGCAGTACAGAACTTTCAATAGAATAAGTCTGTCTCTAGGGCTAAAATGGGAAATCTTTCTCCCTTCTCCATACAACAGCTTCTACACTAACAAAAATTAAGGAGCAACAGCCTATCTTTAAAAAGTGTGAACAATTACAGAACAGCACTACAACTTATTGTGGACACTGGTCAATGAATTCACAATCTATGCTGCAGAGCACTGTGGGAAAGAATTCTGATTTGTCAGTCATTTGAAAAGATTATTTAGTACTTACTGTCAGTTGTTGTGTTGAGTTCTGTCTTGATCTTTGATTTTTCGAGATCTTCTTTATATTCTTTCTTAAGCAATTTAACTATCTTTTTGCTGTAACTTGATTTCTTTACCTTAAAAACTTCTTCATTTTCTGAAAAAAAAAAAGTCTGTAGCAAACAAACATGGAAAATGCTTTCCCTTCCCCATGTTTTTATGCTACTTAAAAATTCTCCCAAATATCTCCTTCACATGTAAAAATTACTAAGAAATTTAAAATTTCTTTCAATCTATCATCGCCTCAAAAACTGGTATTGCCAGGCCTTTATTCCCAGCACTAGAGAAGCAGTGGAGTTTGAGGCCAGCCTGGTCTACAAAGTGAGTTCCAGGGCAGTCAGAGTTAGAGAGACCCTGTCTCAAAAAACCAAAAACAAACAAAAAATTGTTACCAACCCCAGAAACTAAATAAAAATTTGAAAATTTTAATGAGAGACCCAAGGAAATTCACAAGAATCTGTTGATTTTTGCTTATTTCATCTGTAACAGGAGGAAAAATGATTCAGAATGTTTTCTTAAAATATTAAACCAATGAAGCTGAAACAATATACCCCAAATTACAAGGAAATTCACAAGGATCTGTTAATTTTTGTCTTATTTCATCTGTAACAGGAGGAAAAGTTATTTAAACTGTTTCCTTAAAATATTAAATCAATGAAGCTGAAACAATATACCCCAAATTACAAGGCTCTCCCAAGTCTGAGTAACTCTCATCACAAGAAATTATTTCAAAATATGCCTAAAGTAAATAATTTTTGAAAACTGAGTTTAAGTGATTTACTCCAAATCTTTGAGTTGAAAATCCAAGTCAAGAACAAAAACTCACCAAACCATGTAGCATCCAAGTCAAAACCTGGCCTGTGCCGCCGTTTCAAACAGAACAGCAGTGAGGCCAAAAAATAAACCATGCATCTTTCTCAACACATGGATGCATTTTAAAATCATGACTCCTGACCCTCAAAACTCATCTCATTTTTCATAACAGAACATTGAGGTGCAAGTAAAATTATTTAACGCTCAGAAATCTAAGCCCCTTGCAGCCTGATGTCGCTTCTGCATGCAGAACCAACACTACAGCGGCCATCTACTCCGCCTATTCACTTCTGCAGAGACCTAAAGAAACGACGACAAGGGACTGATTGGCTCAAGGTCACTCGGAACCAGGGCTGGAGCTCCACATTTGTTCCCAGCCCGTCTTGGCCCTCTCTTCTTCAACAACCCGGTCTTCTTAGTCAAGGATGCCTAAACCAAGAAGCCAACAAGCTGCAGGTCCAGAGGCCTGCAAGAGCCTAGTGCCTAGAGCAGCAGCAGGCAGTGAACCGAGGGGACCGCGAGGCAGCAAAGACACGGGTTAGGGAGCACCGGGCCTTCACTCCCACTCAGGATGGCTGACCATAGCTCTGACAGCCCCGAGTGGGGAATGCACAAGCCGGCGTAGACACGGCTGGTGGCAGCGCGGGAACACATCCCTAGGCAGAGCAGAGGGCCATGGGCGGGAAAAGGGGCGCGGCAGTGGGGCGAGCCTAGGTTCGGGGGGCCGCGTGGGCCGGGCGGGGGCTTACCTTCCTCCTCGTCCTGGAAGCTCAGCAGGCTGGCCCTGGGCAGCTCTTTGTTCTCGCGAGGCCTCTTGCGCTGCTTCAGCCCGTTGCCGGGCTCCGCACCGCCGGGGATGCCGCCTCCGGTCTCAGCGCCGAGGCCTGGGGCGTGAGCGGAGGTCGGCGGCGGCAGCGGGCCCGGGCCCAGCAGCGACTCCCCCGTGGGGGCCCGGTCGCCACCGCCAGGGCCCGGTTCTTCGCCTGAGGCCGGTGGCGGCAGCAACGGCGGCGGCTCCTGCTCCTCATCGCGCTCCCGATCTTCCTCCTCCGAGTCGTTCCGCTTGCGCACGTTCACCCGCCGGGCCTTTCGGAACATCCCAGCCGCCGGCACCGCGCTTCCACACCCGCTCGCAGACGGAGGACGAGCGAGCGCGGAGACCGCGACGGCGCACGCGCACTTGCCAGCGCTCTAGTCGGACGGACGCGGTGCTCGGCAGCTACCATGCACCATCGAGTGCGCATGCGCCTTCTTCACACCCCGCGTACTTGGGCGGGGCCTCTTTGCACTGCCCTCTAGCGGCCCGGAGGATTGTCGGCATCGAACCCTCCGACTCCCGTCTTGTTCCAAAGGTCACAAAGAGGATCATCGAGATAAGAGGATAGAGTGTAGTCTGTCGTCTCCCAGGATGTTGCTGCAATGCGCCTTCCGAGCTTACACGAAGCCTCTACGTGTGGAAGCCTCCCACGCGGCGCCAGGCGGGTAAACAGAAGCAGGATCGGAGGAGGTGCCAGTTAATCTGGGTTTTGAAAGGGAAAGTGCATTTCCATAGTTACTATTCCTCCTGATAATGCAGAGACGATGCAGTAATCGTCAGTAACTCTATCATACTTCTTGTTTCTACATCTTTATCTCAACGTAACACCTTCAAAGACATAGGCGTGATTTTATCTGGATTTTCCCCGGGTGAGCCCCACATTAAAAAATAACAATAATAAATAAAAATAACAAAAAAAAACCAAGAACCTGGGCAGGCATAGAGAGAGAGGAAGGGAAAAGGAGAGAGAGAAGGAGGGTGAGGGGGAAGGGAGAAGGAGGAACGAGAGGCAGACAGAGTTGGGACATGCCTTCAGCCCCAGCACTTGGGAGGCAGATTCAGGTAGATCCCTGAATTCGAGGCCAGCATAGTAAACAGAGTGAGTTCCAGGACAGCCAGGGCTACACAGAGAAACCCTGCCTTGAAAAACAAAAACTAGGGGGCTGGAGAGATGGCTCAGCGGTTAAGAGCACCGTCTGCTCTTCCAGAGGACCCGGGTTCGATTCCCAGCACCCACATGGCAGCTAACAACTGTCTGTAGTTCCAGTTCCAGGCAAACACCAAGGCAAATAAATAAATAATAAATAAATAAAGTTTAAAAAAAAAAAAAGAAAAACAAAAACTAAAAGCCCCAGAGATGATGATCCTTCCTGCTGTCATAGCTATTACCAAGCAAGCAAAGTTGATTTAAAAAAAAAAAAAAGTTTGCTAACAATAGTATAATTTTTTTTTCCCAAAGCATAGTGAATTTCAGGAGGAAAAATGTATGGGAGGTTGAATGTAATTGACTCCCATAATCTCATAGGGAATGGCACTATTAGCAGGTATGACTTTGTTGGAGTGGTTATAGCCATGTTGAAGGAAGTGTGTCACTATGGGGGTGGGTTTTGAGGTTTCCTACGCTCAAGATACTGCCCAGTATCTCAGTTGACTTCCTGTTGCCTGCAAGATAGAGGACTCTAGCCTGTTTCTCCAGCACCATGTCTGCCTGCACACAGCCAGGCTCCCCACCATGATGATAATGGATGAACCTCTCTTTATGAGAGTTTCGTGGTCATGGTGTATCTTCATAGCAATGGAAACCATAACTAAGCGAAAATGGAAAGAAAATTTGATTTCTTTTTCTCAGACTGTATCACAGAGAAAAAAATATGAACCTTGGAAGCCTTGAGAATCAAGGGAATCTGATTTTCTCTTGTCTCTGCATGCATGTAGTGTCTAGCTGTATTGATATCCTGCATGCAGGCTAAAAGCTTTGATTATACAACATCTGTGTAAAAAGGGAAAATGATTTAAAGCATGCATGTTGGGAGCCTAAGAGAGATGATTTGGCAGTTAAGAGCTCTTTGCTGCTTTTGTAGAAGACCTGGATTTGGTTCCCAGCACTCAACATGGCAGCTTACATCTGTGAGTAACTCCAGTTGTAGGGGATACTAAACCACCCTTTCTGGCTTCCTTGAGTGGCAGGCATATAGTCTACATACAAGCAGAAAGGCAAATATACATAAATGATAAAACAAAATCATTAATACACACACACACACACACACACACACACACACACACACACACTTATTTGAAAGTAGTCCCAGCACTGGTGGTGGAGGTGGAAAAATCAGAAGTTCATGGTTATCTATCCTCCAGTTGAAGGCCAGCCTAGGATACATGAAAACATATCTTTTGTTCGTTTTTTGAGACAATGTTTCTCTGTGTGACCCTGGCTGTCCTGGAACTCACTCTATAGACTAGGCTGGCTTTGAACTTAGACATGCACCTGCCTCTCCCTCCCGAGTGCTGAAGTTAAATGTGTGCACCTCTGGGCTGAAAACATGCCTTAAAGAGAATTAAGAATTTTGTCACCTAAGAGACTTACCTACATAGCAAGATGGCTGTTATTCACCATTCTGTTGCCCCTCCCTAACACCCCCCAAATATTTCATCACCACCTATCTCCCCCAAAACCTTAACTTCTATTTCTTCCTGTAGGAAAATGTGCTCTAAAATGTTCACTTCCTTCTTTTAGTCTCACATTTTATGGGACATGTGTATGTGTGCATGGTAGCTTCCTTAGCATTAATGTGTACCTGTCAATTTAGTTTACATAATTACTGAAATTTCTGAGACTAGAAATCTCCCTTTTTATTCTGTAATAGCCAACACTCCTCTGAAGAGCTTTGAAAAATTATCACATCTATCAGATTATTCTAGATTAGAATTGCTAGGGTCACAGGCAGGATTTTTTTTTTAATTTTTGCTAATTCTAGCTTGCCCTTTGTAGAACTCATGCGGTTTGTACTTGTACAAGCAAACATAACTGTACCTTTTTTTCCTACACCATGCCCTCCAGTTTTCAATGAGTTTTAAATACCATATTGAAACAGAAGGTCCCACATCTGCAGTAATTTCTGTTTCCTATAATTTAGTTCTTTTCTCCAGTTCTCTCCAGTTAGACTTGAGATCTGCTCTCTTAGGACCCAGGTGCATAGTTACAAGCATCCTCTCCAGCCCTTTTTCTCAGTGATCAGGAAAAATTAGTATCATGTGACTTATACTCTACTCCTATTACTTTGGGTTCTTATGTTCTGACTGTTCAGCATTGGTAAAGTTCTGGTGTCAGCATCCTTGGTGAAATAGAACCTCCATTTTCCATAACAAAAGATTCAAATTGTGCCTGGTCAGTCTCCAGACATCTGCAACCTGAGATAGATTGGTAATAAAATAGAGACAGAGAAGGTAAGGTCTATACACCCTATATGAGTGAGGACACTCCCCTACCATGTGCAAGGCCCTGTCTGATTCCCCAGAACTTCAAGAAAAAGACAAACTATTTTGACCTGTCACCCTAAAGTTTAAAAAGACATATTGTAAAACTGATGATTGGATATGTATACCTAGGAAAACACTTGTTATGTTAAATATTAAAGATAAGGAAGATGTTTAGAAGTTTACCATTCTACCTATTCCAGCAGAAAATGGGCAGATTTAAAACACTTACCCTGCTGCCTGAGTCGCCAAAGCTCCCTCTACCAGACTTTTTAGACCTAGTGGACATTAAGTTCTGAAAACTGGATAGCTGCTTTAATTGCCTGTCAGCTGCTATACTGTAGATCAGAAAGGAGTTATTTGAAAAATCACTGGGAGCTTTGAGCATTCAGCCAACCAATTGTTTGTTAACGTTACATTACTACACTGTTACATTGTTTCTATAGAACTGCTACATCAATTGTGTGTTTAAAATGATGCTAGTTTGTTGTTTTCCCTACCAAATTGTAACTTCACATGAATTAACTCAGAAATCCTGACAAAATATTCACGTCAGTTTGACTTGCTGACTCAGCCTTAGATCCTGGAATAGAGATGAGTTTTTACCAAATGTAAGTTTCTGAACCTGTGAAAAATCACTCTTTCTTAGCTGCCAAAGGAGAATGGCAGGGACAGCCTATTTCTATAAAGTAGCATAATATTTATTGGTGAACAAATAGTCTTCTAAGGTTATGTATTTATTTCTTCTTAGAATTAGGGTGAGAAAATTCTTAACTTCTACCAATAATGATGATGTATGTGTTTTCATGCTCTTATTTGGTAAACAAATGTAGCCAAAGCTATGGGTCCTCCCACACTTTTATGTGGTTTTATTTGACAAGGAAAATGTCTAATAACCTAGAAACTGATGACCCCAGAACTTTTTCTTTTTTAAGTATAATTCTAGAAATTTTGCTTGAAAGTGAAATGAAATGTAATCAGTTATATTTAATTAAAATTGTTCTGATATTACCTCACTGAAAGCATTTTTTATTAATTTAAAATAAAATATAAGTTGGGAAGAGAAGAGACTTTTAAGGCTTATTTTTGTTATTTTTCAGTTATGTCTATGTAAGTGCGTGGGGTGTGCACATTAGTGTAGGGCATGGGGAATCCAGAAGAGGGAATCAGATCTCCAGAGCTGGAGTTACAAGAGACAGTGAGCTACTCAGTATGGATTCTGGGAATCAAATTCCAGTCCCCTACGAAAGCAGTAAGACCTCTGAACCCCCAACCAATTTTCCACCTCCAAAAGAGGTTACATTTCACTCAGTGCTGAAAAATAGAAGTTGGTTTGGGTAGGCATTTGACATATATTCTGTTTACTGGTGGCAATGTTTTACTTTGTGTTGATATAAATAATTACTATATCTTAGATATTTTAAATACAAAATATTATATCAATGTGTTTGTTACAAGCTACTGAAGTTGGTAAGTCCTTAAAATAGTTAATAGAATGTTTTCCTCTGCCTCTGGGAGCTTCCTCCTTCAAAAAGAAATAATATTGATGGCAGAAAGACTGAGCACATTGTCCTGAATGGGGAAAGAGTAGTTGACATTGTCCTGAATGATCCAACATGAACCAGGATTTCCCACTTGAAATCAGTGGCTGGGACTGCAGTGAACTGAGAAGCTATAGAACATCTGTAAATTACCATGTGTAATGGTTCTTCTTGGTTATCAGCTTGACTATTTTTGGAATGAACTACAATCCAGAAATGGAGAGCACTCCTGTAAGAAATTTCTGTTTGGTTTGAAATGGGTGAATCCACTTCTAGTCCAATCCTTTGAGGTCAGACGATACATACCTTTGATCCAGATCTGGAGGCAGGAAGACATACCTTCAATATGGACCATACCTTCTGCTGGAACTCTATATGAGGAAATAGAAGAAGGTAGCTTTTGTTCTTTGCCTGCTTGCCCTAGCCTTGCTAGCAAGTCCATTCCTTCATGGGCTTGGAGCCTACTTCTTTGGGATCCCAGCATATACAGAAGACCTGCTGAGACAGTCTTGTCAGACTGAGCAACTACTAGATTCTTGGACTTTCCATTCACAACTAGCCATTGTTGGACTGCAGCCTGTAAGTCATTGCAATAAATCACATGTATATATGATTATCATATATGTGTATATATGTATACATATATATATATATATATATATATATATATATATATGAAAGAGAGAGGTTGATTCACTCCCTACGTTCTGTGTCTCTAGAGAACCCTGACTGATACACCATGGAAACTCAGGAACCAGGAAAATCAGCTAGTGTAGCAAGTCAGGCAGGAGAAGCAGGTCCCCACTCTGAGAACTCCCTGGAGTTGGGTGGACTGTCTGTGGGTGCCCTGGAACCTTTATAAGAAGTTCCCTTTTTTGTTTTGTTTTTTGTTACATAACATTTTATTTTGTTATGTAAATTTACTTAGAATGTATCAAATTAAAAAAAAAACTTAGAACCCAAACAGAAGCAGGTGGATCTCTGTGAGTTCCAGGCCAGTCTTGTCTATATAGCAAATTTTAACCCAACCATGACTAAATACTGAGACCCTGTCTCAAACAACAAGCACACCAACCTTAGAACCAAAAGATTCTGACAAAATGAGTTCCTACATTTTTATATTATTATTTTCATCTCTTCAATTATAAATAGTTTTTAAAAGTTTACTAGTTTAATATTTCAGATATACCTTTAGGTCAGCTAAATCTCCTTTGAGATATGCACTCGTTGCAAGCAACTTATGAGCAGAGACAAATGCCTCCATCCATAGCATGGGCCTGGCCCTAACAAATCATGTTAAAGAATTCCTCAGCTTAGTGTGATTAGCATGTGTGAGGTCCTAAGTTCAATTTCTAATACCAAACTCCCTCAATTCTAAAAGATTTGTTTTAAACTCTATTACAATTTAGCCACTGATTGTAATTTAATATTTTTTCATCAAGTCTTTAATAGTGACCCAATCTAGATTTTAAAGATCTAGAGAGGGTTGTTTAGTCATTAAAAAAATTAACACAGGTATCAATGGCCATTAAATACCTTTATTGTTAGAGAGTGTTTAAAGATTTTCAGAATGAAGACAGGACGTTGTGACAGTTAACTGTAGTAACTCCACAGTACCTATTTCCTGAAGTATTTTTCCTAGAATGTGTCACAAATGAGCATCGACAGCACTTTAGCCGGATCAGTGTCTCACATCTCCACCCCCTTTATAGGAAAGTAGAACTCAGAACCAGAGTTCTTTTAGATTTAGGTTTACTTTTAGAATTAGTTTGTATTCACTCTAACCTAAATATAGTGAATACAATCTATTTCATAATGCATATTTTAATGCATGCATGACCAGTGTAAAAGCAAAATTATCAATGCATCCTTTTTTAAAAGAACCCACTTGTTGCCTGTGTGTCACTTCTCCAACTGTGGGAGAATTTTAAAGTGCATTTTTCAAGACAACAGGGTTATAAACATCCCATATGGGTATACAATAGAATTAGTATTTCTTTTGTGTATGTATATTTTGAGAATGGTGAGATAGAGATTTGAATGTATTAAAACTGAAGAGGACTTTTAAATTACCTTTTCTAACTGAAAATATTGCCTGCACTTTAAAAGATGGAGATAATAGGGACCATCTTACTACACTCTCACTGCATTCCCTTCCAGGGCTGCTCGTGAATATTCTTTGATCTATTTTTAGCCCTATCAGTGCTTCAGTGGGACCTCCTCACAGTCTTAATTGCCTAAACCACGTTTAATAATCCTCACTATCACTCCACTTCAGCTGCCTGTCTGACAACTGCACTTAGACCCTAACCCAAGTTCCCGGGAGCTACTGAGTCCTGTCCGGTAGTAGGCTGCCCCACTCCTGCAGGTCCAGTCGGCTTGCTCTACCTCCAGTGAACTGAGCACTGTCTACTGTCTACCCTCTTCTTGCCTGCCTCCTTTCTCATGGTTCTGGGTTTCATGGGAGAAGGTCATAGTCACACCCTGTAACAGCAAAATTCATGGTTTTGTAATTATCATGCTCTTGATGTTATGTGTGAGTATGACATCTACAAAGGGTACTGCTGTGTGTGTGTGTGTGTGTGTGTGTGTGTGTGTGTGTGTGTGTGTGTGTATGTGGTGCTGGGGATTAAATCAGACAGGGTTGTATGGACGAGCTCACTCCTGCTGAGCTGTGCTCTCAGCACACTGAGGCTTTTCCCAGTTCTCTTAATAGCATGAAACTAACCATAGTTAACTTTTGCATCACTAAAACTGGAAAAGAACTGCATTTATCAGCTTTAATTTTATTTTGTTGGGTATGATAGAAAAATACAGATTGGGGGCTGGAGATGGCTCAGAGGTTAAGAGTGCTGACTGTTCTTCCAGAGGTCCTAAATTCAATTCCCAGCAACCACATGGTGGCTCACAACCATCTATGATGACATCTGGTACCCTCTCCTGTATCCATAATAAATAAATAAATAAATCTTTTTTTTTTAAGAAAAAAAGGTGAAGGGATGTTGTGTGGCACTGAAGTTACTTTCAATTTAAAAAAGAAAAAGAAAAATACAGATTAAACTTAATGATTAAATTAAAATGTGTCATATCTATAACCTTTACATTGCAAATAGTATTCTAAATTAAAGAAATTCCTGTAGTATTTGAAAATGCTATTTGATTCTGTAAAAAGTATTTACATCATTAACTAACAAGTGACATTCATATGTATCTTTATCTTAATGTTCCTTTTATTTCCAACATAAATGAAAATATCAAATTGTGTCTATATAAGAACTTTATTTTCTTACCAACTCGAACCATTAGAGACAAGAATCAAACAAAGCATTGTTTGAGAATTGTACATAGAGCTTAAAATAAAGAATAATGCCTATTATTATTATTACTCATAAATTGTGTACCTCACAACCTGTGTACCAGCAAGATATATGTCTACTCTTCTCAAAATGATGGCTAAACTGATGACTGGCTGCAGGTGACAAACTGCTGGCCCAAGCCATGTGGTCCCCAACAATTTCTCATAAGAATCACATAAACTATATGTGAAAGGCTCTCAAGCCAGCAGCCCTTACCAGATGGAAGGCACTTATGGGCACATATAATTCCTAATTTCACTTTTTTATATATTAATAATAGTTTTCTATCAAAATTCAGTCTGTTATATATCCAGTAATGATGGTAAATACATGTAATTTATTGTTTTACTGACATCCTCCTTGCCTTCTCTTTTCCCCAACTCTTTGTCTTTTCCTCACTTTAATGTTGCCTCTGAACTATATCAATAATGAGGCCATCACATTTTCTATTAAAATCCAGAGTTTAGACGTTGGCCTAATTTAAATGCTGACATTATGGACCCATGATAATTAGTCTGAATGGCCAAATCCCCAGCCAATTATGCAAATGTAGAAATTTATGTTAAGGTTAAGATGGAAAAAATATGGTAAAGGTGACTAATCAGTGATCTTACAATAAAATCATTTGTCATTATGGAATCATGAATTCAGCAGTGTTTCAACTCTGTTTTATTCTAAGGTTAGACATTTGTATCACAACTGGCATGGATTTAAAATTTTAGTTTTAGTCTGTATGTGTCTGTCTGTATATGCCACATATGTACACATTCCTATGGCAGCTAGAAAAGGGTCTGGATCTTCTGGATTGGAGCTACAGATAGTTGTGAGCAAACCTAGTAGAAAAAGGTCTGGATCCTCTGGATTGGAGCTACAGATGTCTTTGAGCAAACCAATGCAGATGCTGGAGACTCAACTCATGGCCTCTAGAAGATTCTCTCTATTCTCCTGACTTGATATTTTAAAAATATTTCACACTTATGGTAAATTGGGTCTCTACGGGGGGGGGAAACTTTTGTGTAATGGTAAACCAATTTAATTACTTTTTAGTTGTTTTAGTTCCTTTTATCAAAATGTATAATATGAGTTTGTGTTAACGATCTCATATGGAGTATTTTAACTTTCTCATCTTAAACTTCTAGGTGGACTCAGAACCAAAATTTCATTTTAAAGTTAATTCTTTATAATTTGAGCACCAAGTTAGAAGTGATTCTTAGATTCCCAAGCTATCCATAATGTGGCTTAACCATTCTACTGACAGAAACCGGAGTTCTGATTTCTGGAGCAAGAAGGAAAAGGATAGGAGAGCAAATGATAAGAGACAAAGATGCTCGAGCAAAAGCAAGTGGATTGAAAGGGGAGGACCAGAAGAGCCTTGCCCAGGACTCAGTGAAAGGGAGAGACCAGAAAGAACCTCCCCTGGAGCAGTGCTTTGTACAAAAACCTGAAGTCAAGTGTGTGGTTCTGTTGTATTTCCACTTATGTTTTCTTAGAACCCCAAGGACTTCACTAGTGAGAAGGTTCCACTCAGTCCTTGACATTCTACCTTCCCCAATACCCATAATACACTTTTAAAATTCTAACTTCTCAGTGCATTTGTTCTCAGCAACTATTTGGAAAGTATTAGCCTGAGTGAATTTGTCATTTAGAGGAATTTAGGTCCCCACACCTCTGAAATCTATCATTTTTGACTCAAGGAATTCCAGACCATGTCACAAAATGAAGATGGAAAGATGGAAAAGAACAGTGGTCCCTGTTCTGTAGTTTCACTTATATATCAGAAGTTTTACACTTTAAGCTGTTCTGAGGAGTGTGAAGATTGTAGTCCTGCCCCGTTCCACCTGGGACATAAATCATCCCCTTGCCTGTCAGAGAAACACTGTACACACAACCAACCATCAGGCACTTAGTGGCTTCTCTGTTATTAGACTGACTATTATGACTACCATGTTAGTATCCAAGAAGCCCATGTTTTACTCCATAATTGCCATTATGTGCAAATGCTGGAAATTTGGCTATGCTAAAGAGAAGCCATCATCATGGAAACAGTGAGTACTGTGTAATAGTGTGTGAGAACATGTTTGCATAAACTTTCTTACAGTATGTTACTTTTTTGTTAATCCCACAGTGATCTCAATTTATAAGTTGGATTGTGTCATAGGTCTCTGTGTTTAGGAAAAAATACAGTATGCAGAAGGTTCAGTACTATTTGCTCAATCAGGCATTATCAGGGTCTTGAAATGTACCCACACAGCTAAGGAAGGGTTGCTGTATTCTGAAAAAGGTCCCTTCCTTCGGTCCATTCCTATACTGGGCTCCAATAAATAGTTCCTGGTGTGCACTGTCCTCCTTCTAACCTGGCATCTGTCCATAGGCTGCCAGTTGCCCTCAGGACATGTCTCAGGAGTCAATCACCCCCAGCATTAAAAGCGGGGCAGAGGGAACTGGCTGTTTATAGGTGTGGCTCTGTTATAAATGGAGGCTGAGACAGGGAATAAGGACACCTGTCTCATGGCCTTATTTCCAGATTCCTTGTTTAAATGGTCCCTCATTTTTATAGAATTCCTGGTGGATGGACACAGGACGCTAGTAGATGACAGTGACAATGTAGCTTTTGTTGTTTGGCATTAGGGACGTTTTAAAGTAAGAAAAGTCAGGAAAGTCACTGGTGAGGCTAGAAATGTTATCAACGCTGTATGACTTTAAAGATGAGTCTCTGTTGAAAAGAGCCACATCTAAGAACGAGATGAACATACATGTCTGCCAGCCTTTGTACAAGGAACCACCTTCCCTTCTGTGGTGGATGAGCAAGGTCTGCTCCCAGGAGGGATGCTTGGCCTCAGCATTGATACGAAGCCTCTTCAGCCCACAGATAGCCAGGTACTTGGTGGGGAGAGTGTTGGAGCCACACAAGGAAAGCTTCAAGTCTTGGACCAGAGTGAACTTCAGCAGGTGGTCCAGAGTGGATGTATCTGTAAACCAGATGGTCAGATGGTCATGATAGTCATGATAGCCAGTTTGCTCCATGGCAAATGGCAGGACAGATTTACAGCTGCACATCAAGTTAGCCAAACTGTAGTCACAGTCTCTGATGTCTACAGGGCAGCTGCAGTTCTGAACGGTATTTCCCTTTGTGAAAATCAGTGTGCTGTTCTTTTGACCTTTTGTGAAGTGACCAAGTGTAAAGATGCCTAGCACTCTAAGCAGAAGCAGGCAGGAGCTGGAAGGTGGTGCCATTTTTGTCCAGCATGGGACTGGTATGTCCCTGTTTCTCCTTCATGAACCAGTCTGTTGGAAGTCACCTGAAAGGAAATCTGAAGCTTTATTATCATAGCCTCCTTAGAATGCACTCTCTGCTGCAAACCTACCCCAGGCCACCAGCTCGAAACTCTCCTCTTGGAGACAGGCAGTGCTCTTATCTTGGAATTTCATGAGAAGTAGCAGCCAGACTTCTGAACTCTGCTCCATTGAGGCTTAAAACTCCCAGAGATGTGTGCTGACACCAAGACAAACACGCCAAGGAAGCTGGGGTGATGTCAGCAAAGGGGCTACCATATTCTGTCTACTGCAGGGACTTGGAGTTACTTCAGTGAGCACACCCTGCCAACAGTGAGTTACTGTCTACCTGTATTATACAGCCCAGGGCAAGCATTTGCCCTTCTCACACTCTGAATCTGACCGCCTGGAATTCAAAGACAAGCACTTCTTTGTAGGAGTCAGCTGCCTACCCATGCATGCTGGCTTCCCACCCACACACCCCGGCTGCCCACACTCACACCTTGGCTACTTCTCTTTGCACGCTAGCTAACCAGCACAATGCAAACAGCCATGAAACATTTAATGGTAAACTTCCTTACGAATGCCATCTCCAACACAGTAATCCCCTCTCTGGTCCTACAAAAAACTTGTGTGCCAGAGTTAATTGTAACTATGTAAACAGAAGATGAAAAGTCTAATCAGCTGCCAATTTTAATCTGTTCTGCTTCTATCCCAGAACAAATCTTATGACTCAATTTTGTCAAATAATTTATTGTGGGGTCCCAAAACTAAGCAATATATAAGCACTAGAAAATTATGGGAAGAATATGGAAAACATTTGTATTTTAAAGAGAACCGGGGGTGGGGGCCGGGGGACCAACTGGCCAGATGTATAATCCATGATTGCTCCCTCTTGTGGTGTCTCCATAGAAAAACAAGCATTGTGGCAGAAGGTGACAGATTTCAGTTTTGCAAAAAGAAAGTTTCTCCTGACTTTGTTAAAGACAAACCAAACAACTGTGCTTACTGAACACCACAGGGATGGGGAGATACTTGGCATATATGACTGGGAAGGTCAGAGCTCTGGGTAGGGTCACCAAAAGACCAGAGGGGAAGCAAGAGAAGGTTATTCTGAGGTGCTAACTATATGATCACAGAATATGCTGGCAGCAGAAGAGGCCACACTAAGGGTGCCAGGTGATGCCACAGGCAGGAGGCAGAGCTGCAAACGCCAGGGCTCCAACAGACAGACACAAGTCACAGGGAGGCCAGAACTGGGCTCAGCCAAGGAAAGAGCTGCAGCAACTGGAACACAGCCATCCAGGAAGTCACAGCTACAGGTTATTAGGTGGTGAGCACTTCCCCCGCCCTGAACAAACAGCCTAGACTCTGGACCCCTTCAGGGCCCTGCCTTCATGCTCTAATGAACTTGATTCCTCTTCTTCGATGTGATATCAGAGCCCAAGGCCAAGCCAGACCTATGGGGAGGACCCGAAGCTGCAGCAATGGGGAACACAGAGGGAGCCATGACAAGTCAAGCAGGTGCTGTGTGCCCAGCGCAGGCAAGCAGAGGAAACAACCATCCACAGGAACCATGTGCTGCCTTCCAGGCTTTATGCTCAATGGAAGACGATGAGCAGAGCCACACTGAGAACAGCTGTAAAAAGACAGGTGGCTATAGACAGAAGCACAAGAGGGATGGATTGATTTTACTGGAGGACTGGATAAGCTTTTCTTGTAGTGTCTTGCGTTTATTTTGAAGCAGACATAGGAGAATCTTAAAGAGTATTAAAAGGGATATTTGTGAGTAAATAGCTCTGATAAACTTGGGGGCCAGTATGCTCTGTGAACAAGAGGCTTGCCTGTTTCAGATGTCATCAGAAGGCATAGGTGACTTACTACCCCACTTTATAAGGGACAAGAGGGACTTTATCAAGTACAATAATTTTAGGCAACTGGTTGTCCTAGATTCTATCAGGTTTCCAGGACTCCACATCCCAGTAACCTTGTGTTCACAGCACTAGGAAGACTGTGACTATCACTGGCTCTCTCTGACACCTGCCTAAAAGAGACAGGGACAGGGATGGTAAGAATACATCTGTGCATCAGTCACAACCTGGGAAGAAGTGGTTGCCATTCGCCAGGTGTCATACTATGCAAGGGATGCAGGGAAGAAAAGGGGCAGGAAGGGAGAAGCATGGTTGTTTGCTGGAAAATGGATAGTAGACGCTTCCAAGGAGATGTGAGACTCTTTCCAATGGTCAGGGCCTGGCTGGACACTCAGGTAGTCCTTGCCTTCTGGACACCAGTGAGCTCAAAGGCGAGTATGAGGTGACCAGTTGCTGGAAGCTTCATTAAGGGTATACAGGTTGGGGCAAATGTCCTACTAGTCATTTCATTCTGTTTCCACATTTTTCTCCTTCAATTTGCCATGAATGCATTTCTTCATGTTCTTAAATATAGACTGTGAACACCCTAGCTTCACTGCATGATCACTAATTTGCGCCCATGCTATAAACAGGATGGGCATAACTAAATTACATTGCCTACATTTTATGGTAGCACCAGAGGGAGTCCTACTGTGGCAGAGGGACAGATGCTCCACAGTGGAGCCAAGAGGTGGAATACTGAAAAAGAGATGTGTCCTGTCAACATGGGCCAGAGAGTCCAGCCTAACAGAACCTCTGGGCTCTCCCTGTCCTCTGCCACCCCTACTGCTGCAGCCTGAGTCTTCTCTGTCCTCTGAGATTTTCCAAATTCTTGTCATTCTATGCTAATATTACTGTAGGTGGCAGTTTCTGTCCTCCTAGCAATTCCCAAATACTTTGCAGCTGCTTCCCAGAGGCTTATATTAATTATAAATGCTTGGCTTATTACTGACTAGCTCTTACACCTAAATTAATTCATAATTCTTACCTGTGTTTAGCTATGTGTAGTAGGATTATGCCGGTAATGTTATTAATATTTGTTCCACCTATAAGTTTAATAAAAACTAATTAGCCAAAGACAAACAAAAAGCATGGGTGGGGCTACAAGGCTAAAAGAAACTCAGGAACATCTCAGAGCAGAGGCAGAGGTCAAACACAGATGCCAGAGTCACCAAAATTGCCAAAAAATACCCCCAAAAAATGCTGCTTTAAAAAAAAATACCGAGCCCCATGACTAAACAAAATAAATTCAAATAAAAAGTTAACAAATTATATGCCTAGGTCCTAAGTCAATCAACATAAAAATAATAAAAGTGTTTATATGATTCTATAACTCTGTGAGACTACAAAACTACGAGTATACAAGGCCAAACCTCTAGTTCAGGCCTAAAAAGTCTAGGCCAAAACCACTTACAACAGCTATGTGGCTTGGTAGCTTTTCTCAGTACGCATTCTCATCTTGCTTCCTCTTAATCTGGCTGGCGACTCCTGATTGCACCCTCTGTCTTCCCAGCATCCTTAGTTTCGTTGCCCCACCTATACTCCCTGCCCGACTACTGGCCAATCAGCATTTTATTAATTTGTGTGACAAATCTTTACAGCATACAAGAGGATTATTCTACAGCATCTTATGGGAATTTTTTCTTTTCCCACACTTTAGAAATATTTCCCTCCTCAGAATCAGAGGGAATAGGAAGGGACAAGAGAGGTGTGTAAAAATGTATGTGTGCATGTGAATGCTATAAACTCATTGTGTATAATTTATATCATGACTTAGCAAAGCAATATAATTAGATTAGGAAAACACTACCACTTAAAATGACTTCTTTTAGATTTATGGGGATTATGTATATGCAATATTAAGCATAGCATGCTTATCTCTTAAAAGAAATAGTCCCTTTCTCAAATGTCTCCTCCTCAGTGAAGCTACTTTGCCACCTTAAAACCCAAGGTGGAGTTACACAGAGACTTAATATGCTGTATAGACAGTCACTTAGGGATTGTGGCAGTCTATTGTCATTACTGGCTTAAAGGTGTTTTCTAGTATGAGAAGAGCCTCTCCTAAGGAAGGAGGCTCTTGTTTGGCTTTGAGTTTTGTTTCTAGTGTCCTTTGCATCTAACAAGGACTCAACTGGTTCTGTTGATTGAGAAGGAAAGCATCACTCAGCAAATGTCACCTATAGGAAGCCAATTCAGACTAATTAAGCAGAAATGATTGATTTATATCTGAAGGACCATGGAAGCATTTTAAGCATGCCTGATCTTGTTGCTCAAAATGATAGGATATCAAGCTTACGCCTTCCTCACCCGTGGGCTGGATTCTCAGACAATCTAGGGCCAAGACCATCATGGTAGAGACAGATTTTCTCCTGGCTGAATAACCTACAGAGGAATTTCTATTTTTAGCCTTCAAAACCTGTAAGTTGAAGAAACTTCCCCCCACTTCACTTTCTTTCTAGTTTCTCAATAGAGACAAAAACGTGTTGTCTCCCTGAGTCAGATGCTCCACCCTGCAGCCAAGGAGTAGGCTAAGGGACTAGGGAGGCAGTAGACCTGGTGGGGAGCGGGGATGGCAGTAGGCTGCACAATCAGAAAGCAAAGAGCACTACCAGAGAAAGGCAAGGTAACAGACCCTGTGTCCCCTCAAAACTCATGTATAAACTGACCAGCTGACCCTCAAGTCTCACTAGCACTGATAAAATGTGTGCTGATGGTGCAGCATCATCTACCACCATTCTGCAGTCTCCAATGTGGTGGTGGTAGAGCTGGGGGCCTTTTAGAGGCAGACTGACTGGGAGATCATTAGGCCACAGAGGGCATCACTCTCAGATAACATAGAAATTCCTGTTGGATTCTGCTTGGTTCTTGTGAGAGGGTTTCTAAGAAAGAACGAGTCTGACTTCCCCGCAACACACACAAACACACACCTCCCCAGTTCTGGCTTTCTTTCTTGCCACAATGTATCTTTCCCACATGCTTCCACCATAATGCCAGTTGTCATGGGGCCCTTATAAAAGCTGGTTGTAGTGCTTTTTGTATTTTTAGCCTTCAAAACTGTAAGGTGAAGAAACTTTTTCTTTGTAAACTTCTCAGCCTCAGGTATTTCCTCATAGAAACAAACAAACAAACAAACAAACAAAAAAACAAACAGACTTTGGGAAATATATGTAGTGTCCTGTTCATTGTGTGGCCCTTCATTCTCACCTTCTCAGAATCCTCAAATAGTCTGAAGTAACACTTTGGGTGCTATATTTGTAATAGACTTCTTTGCTAGCTCCCCAAACACTGACTTTAAAATGTGTTTCTTGGGGTTCTGGTCCTGCCCATTTCCTGTCCTTATCTCCAGTACGGCCTTCTGAAACTGTTTCCTTTTACTGCAGCCCATATCAACCTCTAGCTCTTGCATTTCCCCCATTTTCCTTATTGGGGTCACTTCCCTGGTTGCTTTTCCATTTTTGAATAAAAATCCCTTCTGACTTCAACTTAAATACATTTTTGAATTAAACTTTTAGATCACATTTGATTTTTAATTGCTGCAATGATTTGCGGAATGGTACTGCATTTCTCCAGTCATACTTTTGTCCTTTATATTTATTAAGATTACAAAATTCAAAACATTATTTATGACATTCCAAGTGTGTTTGGGGTATATGGTCTAGAAGCTCTCCTCCCTTGGACACAGTCTCTTCTTACAAATGTAACTCATCTAGTTCAAGACAGTCCTTTTGGGACCAACTGTAAACATGCTCTAAATGCTGGGGCCTTTAGAGGTTTTTTTACTGTTTGTTTTTTTTTTCTCTGGTAGTGCTCTGTTTGTTTTTTATCATTCACTTGAAAAACAGAATGTAGCCACATTGTAATTTTTATGCTGCCTGAAAGATTTTGCTGGGGTATATAAGCTATAAGAGAAAAAAATAAAAAGAGTTAAAATGAACTAGAAGGAAAACATCAAGAATGAGAGGGTTAGAAGGAGGTAAAAGGAAAACATCAAGAATAAAGATAGAGTTAGAAGGAAAACATCGGTTCCTTGTTCGGGAGTGGAAAACTGCAAGCGTGAGGGACAAGTTCTTCAGGTGCTCTCCAGGTTCTTGTGGTTATGGAGTATTTGGCTCATCCTGGTACACTCAGCTTGGCTGCTGGAATTGCTTGTGGCATGTGCCTGGGCTGGGGCCTCCGGGGTCACCTTGGGATGTTCCCCCAGAACTCAACAAGTGAGACAAATAGAGACACAGAGACTGGAACCGAAGCAAGCATCTTGGGGGAGAGTGGGGAGTACAAAATGATTCTTGTGGTTCGAACTGACCTAAAGATGGGAAAAGGGAAAGTGGCTGCCCAGTGTTCTCATGCTGCTGTTTCTGCCTACAAGCAGATTCAAAGGAGAAACCCTCAAGTGCTCAAAGAGTGGGAGTATTGTGGCCAGCCCAAAGTGGTGGTCAAAGCCCCAGATGAAAACACCCTCACTGAATTACTGACCCATGCAAAAATGTTGGGACTGACTGTAAGTTTAATCCAAGATGCTGGACGTACTCAGATCAAACCGAGCTCTTGAACTGTCCTGGGAATTGGACCAGGACCAGTAGAACTAATTAATGAAGTCACTGGCCACCTAAAACTTTACTAGATGAGCTCCTGTGTGATGGTGGTTATGTCTGAAAAGTATGAAGTAACAATAAAAGCTTAAGTCTTACCCCACTTTAAAAAAAAAAAGAAGGAAAACATCAAAGATGAGGGAAGAAAATCAGGAAAATAAAGAGAATGAAGAAGGAAACCATCAAAAGAGACTGTAAGTGGTTTTCTCTCTTATCCCTCAGATTAAAAAAATAAAAAAGTTCCTAGTATGCACTGACTCCATGAGTCAAAGGGGAATTGACTCCCCTCTGAGCCCTGTGCCTCTAGGAGCTAGCCCCCCAAGCAGTGATGGGGAGGTCTACATCTTGATCCACAGGCAACAGGAAGTGACTTTAGACACACTTCTAACATTACTGCAACTACTCCAGCAAGGTCACACCTCCTAATAGTGCCACTCCCTATGAGCCAATGGGGGCCAATTACATTCAAACTACCACATTCCACTACCTGACATCCATAAGCTTGTAACAATTTCATAATGTGAAATATATTTAGTCCAACTTCAAAAGTCCTTACAGTCTATCAGTCTCAATAATGTTTATAAGTCCAAAGTTCAAAGTCTCTTCTGAGATTCATGCAATCTCTTAACTGTGGTCACCTATAAAAATCAAAATCAAAAAACCAAATCACACTTGGCCCGATAATAACTCCTGAGTTTTCATGTGCTCTTTCTCAGAAAACATTCCACCTAGCACAGAAGCTCCAGCAGTGGGTCCTCTTGCCTTTGAAGAGATTCTGGACAGGGAATCTTAGAACAGTCTCAGAAGGAAAACCAGAATCATACTTGCTGTCCTGTTTTCTCCAGGTGTTAGATCAACTGAGGTCTTCAGATTAATCCTCTGATGTTAGCATGAGCACTACCTCCTAACTGGGTTTAGCCAGCCCCTGCCACCAAAGGGCTCTGATCACCAAGTCAGCTTCATATCTAACACTGTTCCCCCTCCCAGTCCTCCCTCAGCCCCCTCCCCCATCCATTCCCCAAGGAGGGCAAGGAGTTCCAAGGTGGGTCAGTTCAGTCTGGCATATCCAGTTGAAGTGGGCCCTCATCCTAGTATCAAGGCTGAGTTAGCTGTTCCTCTGTAGGGAATGGACTCCAGCATGTTCCCTTGAACTCTTGACTAGATGGTTCTTCTTGCTGTACTTGGAATTCTTTGTGGGGTTTTTTTTTGGGGGGGGTTGTGACTGGCTTATAAGTTTTGGTTTTGCCCAATCAATGGGCATGCTTTAGTGAAACATTTCACTATTGGGGTAAGAATTTGTACTATATAAAGCTAAGAAAAGGACATGCTGACTGTACTTTCAGGATTAGCCTATTGAAAAATGATCTGTTCTAAATAAGACAGTAAGGAGGAAGATGAATAGAAATTTTATGTAAACAACTTAAGTAAAATGTAGCTCTCTAAACAAATGAAAATAGTTTCTTTTTCTGCATCTCAGAATCTAAGTAATATTTATGTGTATAATTCAGCTAGTAGTTGGTTTAAATGGGCTTGTTGACAAATCTTACCATTTTTACTATTTTCTACAGAGAAAATATTTTCCAGTTTCAATTAATTCTGGACTTTTGAATTATAACTTGTTTTTATGTTCAGCAATTATAACTTCAATTATAACATGTTTTATGTCAATGTATTATTTCCTGAAGTTGTACATAAAATGTTTTTACATTCAAGTGAGTCACTGTCTAAAGTATTGCATTATGACATAATAAAGATATTAATGCTTTAGAGTTAAAAAAAAAAAAACCAAATCACACACTTCCAACATATAATGGCGCAGGATATACATTACTGTTTCAAAATGGAGGAAAGAGAGGATAGTGAGAAAACCCAAGTGGGCAAACTCTAATGCATCTCCATGTCTTTTGTCAAAACGCTCCTCAGATCTCCAATTCCTTTCAGCTTTGTTGACTGCAGTACTCTTCTTTCTCTTGAGCTGCTTCCCCTCCCTGTTAGCAGCTCCTTGGCAAGCATCCTACAACTCTAGCATCTCTAACATCTTGAAGTCTCCAAGGCATTCCAGACTTCACCTTCACAGCTTTACATAATAGCCTCTCTAGACCTCTATTCAGGGACACATCCAACACATGTCTGGCTTCAGCAGCTTTCTCTAGTTTTGGAGGAAGATTCCATAACCCCTTTCTTCTATATTTGATTCTAATGTCAGAATCATGTATATGAAGTTGCCAAGTTCTGCTCTTACTAGGACTGGAACCTGCTCCTCATTCAGTTAATTCCACATCAGCTTTCTGTTTTCAATAGTTTCCTTACTGCCTGAGCTTCACTGTCCTAGAACTCACTCAGTATTTCAGGCTGGCCTCAAATGCAGAGATCTACCTATCTCGCCCTCTGGAATATGGGAATTAAAGTTATTCACCACCACAATGGACTCTCAGCTTTTCTTTAATTCCTTTTCACAAGTTGTAAATTTAGCTAGATGGGATCTTGCCCTGAGGTCACTACTCCCTCAATTCCATTTCTTAATCTGTTTATCTCCTTGAATACAAGATTTAACTTCTTTCCACTTCCTGATGTTCCTTTTCTCCTCAAATTATCCATTTTGTATTTTTCCTTACTCAGCTTGTTCCTTTTCATTTTAAATATGTATAAGTGGGAGGGGGAAGGGACCTTGAATAAGGATATACAGGGATAGAAAAAAAATTCAGAGGGAAAGCTGAACACAAAGTAATTTTATGTGTAGCAAATTATTTTCATTATCACCCTTGATAAGTCATGCTTATGATTTTTATTTTCTTTATAGTTATTGTTAACTTAACAGCATTTTAAATTCAATTTCCTGTTTTTCTTGATAAATACAAAATAAATAAAAAATATGTATAAGTGTGACTGTTAATAACAACACAACAGAGTCAATAGAGACTGTTTTGGGAATTCCCTTTTCCAATGCGATTAACCCCAAACTCTATCTTAGCCTCAGATAGACTTTTCAAACAAAGACAAAAAAACCACATCCTCCACCAAAATATTACAAGACCAGTTTCTAAGCAACATACAGTTTTCTCTGAAACCTCTTGATCCAGTCTCCCACAGTTCAAATCCCCCAGCACCTCTGTCTTCTATATTCTTAGGAGTATGGCCCATTAAGCCCCATTTAAAGCATCCAACTGCTTTTCTAACTCACAGTCCCACAGTCCATATTCCTCCAAACAAAAACATGGTGTGGTCTCTCACAGAAATACCTCACTCCTGGTACCTAGTTCTTTCTGTCTTAGGGTTTCTATTGCTATGAAGAGACACCATGCCAACTCTTATAAAGGAAAACATTTAATTAACAGTTCAGAGGTTTAGTCCATTGTCATCATAGTGGGAATCAAGGCAGCATGCAGACAGACACAGTGCTAGAGAGGTAAATGAGAGTCCTGCATCTTTATGCATAGGCCACAGGAAGTGAACTTAGACACATACCTACTCCAACAAAGCCACACTTTCTAATAGTGCCACTGTGTATGAGCTTATAGGGCCAATTACATTCAAACCACCATAGGTATCTATTGTATGTTTCCACCAAGGAATTTGAAAACTGCCTTGATTTATAACCATCTTTGTTCTGTCACTATAAAACCTCATCAAACTGTTAACCACATTGGAATGTCAAATTATGGGGAACCTAAATCTGTGTTCCCAGGCCATGTCATTCATATTTGGCTCCAGAATAAATTTTTATCTCATTTGAAATCAGAGTTGTGTTTGCGACAACACCTGTGAGCAAGTTTGGTGAGATGGCACTTTGTGTCACTGGTGCCCTACTGCAGTGAACAGACATTTGTTCACATCTCCTCAGGAAAAGGTCACACAGCAGTGGGCAAGACACTCACAGGGACACTGTTAAAGTTTTAGTGTAGGGTCTTGGAAAGCCTCTAGATTTTTTGCACTTTTCTTTGGGTGGGATGCAGGAATACATTGCAGAGGGCAGGTGGGAGGGTATTAAAGGGGAATGGTGTTCTTGTTGCTTAATATTTCAAAGCTCATAAAGCAGAAAGTTCAGTGAACTTGGCGTCCTTCTGATGTGATAAGTGTGATTATGTGATAAGTGTATGTGATAAGTGTCATCCGTTCTTTCTTTTTCACATTCCACAACAGCACAATGGATGAGCCAGTGAATTTTCACTTGGCTTTTCAAGTGCCAGATACTGAAGTCAACTCCTCTGTGGGTAAAGATCATGTATAATTTTTTTACTGTGGCTTACAAAGTTCCCAGTGAGGCATGATCAAAGCACACCATCATTGATGCAACCAGGATGGTGGTTGACTTAAATTTTTTGCTTAAATTTAGTAGAAAACTATTTGCTGTCATCTCACAAACTTGTTGGTATAAAAAAGGGAAAGTACGAATTTATGTCTTGGCTCTTAAAATTTTGGCAAAATTAGCTTCAAAGATACAATTTGGATCATTCATTATTGTACTCAATTAAAAATGTCTTTATGACTTCACATTTATCTTACTGTATGTGGTTGGGCCAGCCTGAGAGCCATTCAGAGTCCCACGTCTTTCAATGTGGTGCCAGATGATAATGCTACTACACAAGTTAGAAACAGAGCAACCCAATGCATGAGTCCTATTCATAAGCAATGTTACTGCTGTGTATAAATACATTGTAACAGCCATGTTCACAAAGCTCTGTATATATAAATACATTGTAACAGCTGTGATACTAAGCTCTGTTCACAAGCTGCAAAGTTTCCCAGTGCCCAAGCCATAGTGGTACCAGAACTCTTATCAGCACACCCTGTCAAGACATACCCAGAAGCTACTTCAAAGTTGGAAGTAACTGATATGCGTACTGCATCTCATACCAACAGTTTGGTTCAAGAGCAGGCTCGTTGGGAATTTTCCTTTATTGCCTCATATTTTTCTAAAACAAGTCAATTCAGATTTACAATCAATTGTGGAAATAGGAGGTTCTGAAATTATTAGTAAGCTAACCTGAGAATTGAAGGAATTAATTGTCCATTCCCATATCTACTGATTTAGATGTGTGTATGTGTGAGAGAGAGAGAGACAGAGACAGGTAGAGGAACTGCAGAAGTACAAATGTCAATAAAATGCATTATTTTTAAATTCCTGTTACTTGTCTTGTGTGTGGGAGCGGGTGTGTCCAGCTGCAACAGTGAGTGTGTGGAGTCAGAGAACAACTGGGAGAGTCGGTTCTCCTTCCACCATGTGGCTCCTGAGTATCGAACTCAGTGTGCTGGGCTTGATGGCAAGCACTTTGAACCACTGGGCCATCTCACCAGTTTCAAAACACACAATTTCTGATCTTCTATTCCCACCGCAGTGATAGGCAGACTGAACAGTAGCCTCTAAAGATGCCTCTGTCCCAATCCCTGGTACATGTTATATATAATCTTATAGAGTAATGATCTGTGTCCAACAGCTAAGTCCCATCTCCTGGATGTTCTACAGCATCTCCCAAACAGCACCACCAGCTGGGCACCAAATGTTCAAATGTATGAGCATGGGGGAGATATTTCCCATTCAAACCATAGTGAGCGGCAAGATGGACTCTGCAGGTGGCACTGAGTTAAGAATGAAAAGATAGGGAGCTCATCATGTTCACTGGGGTCCTTATAAAAGATCACAAGAAGAGACCAGAAAGAAAAAGGCAGTGACAGTGCTGTGACTATGAAACAGAAAGTGTAGACAACCTCTGGGAACTCAGCAGGCAAAGGAGAGAACAGGGGTGGGAGGTTACAGAAAGAACCAGCCCTTAAGGCATTGACTTGACCCATTGTTTGGGAGATGCTGGGCAGATGTGCTGTGGACATCAGGTTACTGATGTGACAAAGCCCTGATTGTCTTGCTGACAGCTGTTCTCCAGCCCTTCACACAGAACCTGATGAACAGGAGGCACTGTGACTATCTCATTCCAATGATCTCCCACCTCAACTAAGCCAAAGATGTAACCACTTGGCCTTTGTTTCCATTTCCTTTCCAATATTCTAGAATTGTGGAAAACGTATCGTGTTGTCAAATAGGTAAACAGTCCAGATAGGGTTTCACATACCTGTCATCTCAGTGATTCCAGAGGTGGAGGCAGGGGGAAATCAAACCAGCCAGGGCAATACAAAAAGCTCTGGCTACAACAAAGCAAAGTCCTGCCATCCATGCTGGCGTACACCTTTAACTCTAGCACTCACGAGTCAGAGGCAAGCTGATCTCTGCGAGTTGAAGGCCAGCCTGGTCTACATAGTGAGTCCCAGGACATCCAAAACTAGATAGAGAGACTCAGTCTCTAAAAATATAACAAACAAAATGAGCGAAATCCACCTTGTTCTTTAGCAAGAATTTCATCCTGTGGCTCAACCTGAACAGAGAAACCATGATGAGTTGTGTGGGTGTAAGAGGTAGGCATTTGGGGTCACTGTCCTGTTTATTGGGCATTGCATCATCTTGAAAGCCTTATGTGTAGAGCAAAAATACATGAGGTTTCCCTCAAGCTTCTGTGACCTTCTCAGTAAATCCAGCCTAGGTTTCATCTTGCCTCAAAGCTTCCCTATGAATCTGATGAGGGTATAGGGTTAAACACACTGCCTTAGAATGGGGTTCACAAGTCCATGTCAGAGGCCCTGAGCACTCTGACCTTCTGCTGCACATCCTCTCAGAGCCCAAGAAACAGAGAATTAGTAAGTTTGCAGATGCCCTGTGGTTCCACAGAAGTGGTTCTGATGCCTTGCCTCACAGTCTGAAGATAACCAAATCTGTGGACTTTACATAATCTCTCTATATAAAATGACAATATTTGCATACAACATATATATGTACATATAGAAAAATCCTCATGTATACTTAAAATTGTACTAAATTTCAAAATCAATGCTATATAACGTCATCTTTCTGTGTTATTTAGAGAATACATGTTCAGTATTGACGTCAAAATACTTAATGAGTACTTCCTATCTGAAGCTGGTTGAGTCTGCAGATGGTGAACCTGTGAATTCAGAATACCAATATGGTTCTTGCAGACACTGATGAGCATGGCAAAACTCTGCCCTTATGCTAGGTTGAGGGACTGTAACAGTGATCCTGTGACCCCTTCCACACTGTCATGAGCCTGGTCTATACAACTGACTCCAGGAGAGCTTTGCTCAGACCGTAGGGCTGGGATCCTGAGTGAGGTGACCAAAAGCAATAAGTGAGATACTGATCACTTTGTTAAGAGATGAGAGACAGAAAGGCTGTCATGCCTTTCCCATCTTACCTGCCTGTTTCCAGAACAATGAGGGGCCAGGTCTCTCACTTGTAGTCAACTCCTATTACATTGCCAGTCTCTCCAATTACTTATTACCTATGAGTCACAGGCTTTTTCTTTTTTTCTGCATTCAAGTTAAAGGTCCAACCCTCAGACTTTGAAAGAAAGGTAACAATAACATTTTCCAGATACAAAAATTGGAATCAAAGGACATTTAAACTTTATTCCTTTTGGGATGATTTTTTTTAAAAAAGAGTTGTAACATGACTTCTGGAAATCATGACTAAAACAAACTGGGAAACTGAAACTATCTGAGAAAAGAGCAAAGATCACTGGTAAAAATCAAAGTAGCTTCAGCTACAACAACGCATCGATGTTGGACCATTGGTTGTTAAGAAATGAACTAAGTAAGATGTTTTCTCCTCACAAGACTCTATGTGCTCTCTGTGTCTTCTTTGTGGTAAACCTAACTCTTCCAAAACATGATTATTAAAAAAGAGTGAGTGCATCCTGTCTCTCCAAAACTCAATCTGTGATGGTATGAGCTCCATGAAATAATCGAGGCATCACGATTTAGGCTAAGCCAAATGTTCATAAAGTGGTTAGGAACTGCTCCAGATAAATTCTTCAGACCTTAGCCACAGAGAAGATTCACATTAATGACTGTAATGATTACCGTTAGCTGCCAACTTGATAGGAAGGTCTTCCCACTGTGAGTGGTACCATTCCCTGGATGGGAAGGAAGCTGAGCAGCATCATATTGCATCATCCTCTGCTTCCTGACTTGAAGCCATGTGAACAGTTATTTCAGCATCCTGACATCTTGACTTTCCCAGAATGATGGATGGTACCTAGGAACTGTGAGCCAGAATCAGCCCTTTCTCCTCTAAGTTGCTATTGTGGAGTATTTTATCAGAGCAACAGGGCAAGGAATAGAGCAGTAATATTGGAGGTCAGGCATTTCAGAGATGCAAATGGGAAGTAAACTATTTTAGTAAACAAAGAAAGCAGAGGCATGAAGGAATATCTTGGGATGAACCCTGAGTAATATGTATTCATGGAGGAGCATATCTCTTGGTTCCCGTCATGTTTTATTTTCCAGTTATCATTAGATTTCTCTCTTGTGTTTCTTACATTGCCTCTCCAGTTTGAGGATGCCCCTTTCCTAAGCTATCTTCAACTCTCACCTCTTCATTAGGCCAGAGACACGGCTGATACATGAACTAAGAAATGGTGCTTGTTTCAAGTCTGTTTTTCTTTGAGTATAAAATCAGTTTACAATAAAATACATCAAAAGCCAGCCTTGCTAAGTAGATCTGTGTTCATAGAGCCTGCTACCTATGTGGATAATAGAAGCCTCTTCCCCAGGCTTGGTTTGCAATTACACCATTAGAACAATTTCCATCAGTTTTTCAGGAACCTGCCCCACAACACTCCCAATCCAATGGCTGATTCGGGAGTCTCACTGATGCTGACTTACCACCAGAGTTTGACAGAGCTGCCTTCTTCCTCCTCCTCCTTTCTTCTTCTAAGACAGGGTCTCACTATGTAGCCCTAGCTGACCTGGACCTTACTGTGTAAAATGGACTGGTCTCAGATCCATAGATATTCGCTCACTCCTGTCTTCTGGCTGCTCCTGCTCTCTTCTGGGCTGAGCTTTCTATTCTTTCGTGATACCCAGACACCCATCCTCCTGGGTCTTCTTTGTGTCCATGGCTGCTCCTCTGACTCATCTCCCTCTCTTGGCCTTGTTGGATGCTCAAGCTCATGTCCTATTCCTCTTTTTTATTGCACCCACTTCCCCAAGGTTTTCACGATGTTCTTGGCTTTACATATCATCGATATTGATGATCATCTAGCCTCTCTTTGAGCCCCTAACCTCTTACTTAGGTTTCAGACTCAAGTGTGCAGCATTTTATCTCAAAGTTCTTCCTGGAAGGTTAGTAAGAATCTGTCAGACACACATACACACTTCCAAAAAATACAGATTTCTAGGCAGATGAGAAATTCTAGTGTCAAATTTTACTGTCCCTATGCTCTGAGTTCCCAAGGCTAAACATAAAGGCTGATAATTATTTTTGGGTTCACCAGATTTCAGTCTGCGCCCCACTAGTGACCCTTTAGTGAGCCCGTGTGGTATAGACCCAGGCAAGCTACCCCTGCTCTCCTCCCCAGGCCCTCTCCATTCATGTCCAACATTCTCACAGCTGCTTCCAGAGAGTACTCCTCTCCCCATCCATTCTCTGTCACCTGTGGTCAACAAACCTTTGGCCAAATTAACCCAGGGACCAAATTAATACAATTAGAGATCACAGGGAGGCGTTTCTAGATCTATACAACTTACCTAAGTTAAATCAAGATGGAATAAATAATTTAAATAGATCCATAATATCAAATGAGACAGAAGTAGTAATTATAATTTCCCAACTGAAAAAACCCTAGAGCCAGCTTTTTGGGTTTAGTGTGGAATTCTATCAGGCCTTCAAAGAACCAACTCCAACACTCCTCAATTACATTATAAACTAGAAAATGAAGAAATATTTACAAGTTCTTATTACAAAGCAAGTATTATCTGGACACCAAAACTAGATAAAGATGTAATATCAACAAAAAAATTATAAGACAAGCTCTCTGGTTGGGTATGCATAAGAATTCTCAACAACATAACACTTGTACATTAGACTCAAGAACTCACTAAAATGATTATCTACTATGACCAAGTCAGCTTCAATACAGAGTTGTTGGGATGGTTCTATAGGTAAGTCAATACATGTAGTCTACCACATACAGAAACTACAAAAGGCCTTGACAAAATCTAGCATCCCTTTATGATAAATGTCCTGAAGAATTTATGGGTATAGGGAACATACTCAATAAAGTTAATATACAGTAAGTCCACAGCCAACATCTTGTTAAATAGAGAAAAACTCAAAGTCTATCTGTGGGATGCTGCTGTAAATATTTTTTTCTTTGTATTTGTTTAATAAAATGCTGATTAGCTAGAAGGCAGGCAGGAAGCAGAGGCAGGGCAACCAGACTAGAAGACTGGGAGAGGAAAGGCAGAGTGAGAAACCTGAGCCAGACACAGAGGAAGGAAGACGAGAATGCTGCGCTGAAGCAAAGGTACCAAGCCACATGGCTAAACATGGATAAGAATCATGGGTTAGTTTAAGAGTAAGAGTTAGTGAGTAATGGGCCTGAGCCATAGGCCTAACAGCTTGTACTTAATGTAAGCCTTTATGTGATTATTTGGGGTTAAGTGGATGAGGAACTGGCCAGGCAGGGCAGAAACTTATGAGCGCACACATCCACTAAAGTCAGGAACAAGATAAGGATGTCCACTTTCCCTCCTCCTGTTCAATAAAATGCTTGAAGTCTGAGCTAGAGCACGAAAACAAATGAAGGCAACAAAAAGGATACAAATAGGAAAGGAAAAGTCAAAGCATCCTTATTTATATTTGCAGATAAAATGACACTATTTATAAAAGACCCCCAAGACTCTACCAGGAAATTGCTACAGCTAAAAAACACATTTAGCAAAGTAGCTGGATACAAAATTAACATACAGAAACCAGTAGACTTCCTAAACACACAGAGAATTCAGGGAGACAGTGCCAATCGCAATAGTCCAAAAATACTTTAGAATAAGTCTAACCAGACACACAGTGAAGACTTTAAGACACTGAAAAAAAAAAAGACATTGCAGAAGATACCAGAAGATCCATTCTCATGGATCGGTAAGATTACTTTTCTGAAAATTGTCATCCCGCCAAAAGGAATCTATAGATTTAACACAACCCCCATCAAAACTCAAAAATTCTTCACAGAAATGGGAAAAATAATCTTAAATTTTATATTAAAATACAAAAGACCCAAAATATTCAATATTTAACAATCAAGAGAAAGTACTAGAGGTAGCACCACCCCAGATTCCGAGCCATACTACAGAGCTGTAGTAATTAAAAATAGCATAATAGGGCATAAAAACAGACATTCATCAGTGGAATAGGACTGAGGGCCCACATATAGGTCCATATTTCTATAGATGCCTGATTTTTACAAAAGACCAACAATATACAATGGAAAAAAGACAGCATCGTTAATAAATGCTATTGGTTAAATTGGGTAGCTACAATGAAGAATGAGATTGAAATCTTGTCTCTCACCCTGCATATAAAACTCAACTACAAATGGGTGAAAAACTTTAATAGAAGACCTGAAACTCTGAATCTGATAAGTACAAAATGAGCTGTAACCCACTGACTAAGGAAAGGGCCTTCTGGAAATGGGACTTGATGGGACTAAGAAGCTTCTGAATATGGGGAACTATCATTCCAGTGAAGTGGCCATCTACAAAATGAACAAAAAAGATCATCACCAGCAACACAGCTGACAGAGGTTAGTGTGTAGAACATACAGAGAATGAAAATATCAAGCATCAAGAAAACCAACAACCCAGTTCACAAGTGAGAATGAAAATGAACAGAGAGCTCTCAAAAGATAAAATGGTTGAAAAACATTTTTTTTTAATGTCCAACATTCTTAGCCTCCAGGGAAATGTAAATTAAAATTACTTTGAGATTTCATCATACTCCAGTCAGAATGACTACTATCAGAAAGAAAAAAATAATATCTAATGCTGACAAGGATGTCGGAAAAGAAAAACATTTCTCTGCTATTGGGAGTGAAAACTGGTGCACCTACTATGGAAGTCAGTGTAGAGTTTCCCAAAAAGCTAAAAATGGATCTCCTACAAGATCCAGATATATCATAAGTAGGTATTGTTAGGATTTTGTGCATATTTGTATGGCATAAATTTATCAGGTTATCTGGTGGCAGATTTCTATGGATGTTGGACCTCATGGGAAAGTGGCAGGAGGCAGCGGCAGATAACAGGAGACACTTAAAGCTGTTTCCATGTAGAAAGAACTTTATTGTCACATGGGTATAGTTATGAGTAACAGAGATGGTTATAATAACAGAGAAGGGCTATTATAAGGGGAGAGAAAGAAAGAAGGAAGGAAAGAGGGATAGGAGTGCCTCTGAGAGAGGACAAAGGCAACAGATGGATTCAGAGGTGGGAATCTAGCTTTAAATGGGGCTTGATGTCAGAGCTCAGAGGAGGGTGTGACTTCGGAGAGTAACAGGTGTATCTTTAAAGGACTCCATGTTGTACTAAAAAGATAGCTGCTCATCCAAGGAATGTAATCATTACAGATGTTTGGCAACATGGATGAATAATTAATGTGTCATATTTATGCAAAAGATTATTATTCAATAATTTAAAAAAACAAATTATGAAAACCCCAAGTAAATGGGGGATCTGGAAAAAGTCATTACGAGTGGAGTGGCCTAGATCCAGAATGACAAACTGTGGTGGTTTGAAAAAAAATGACCCCCAACAGAAGTAGCACTATCAGGAAGTGTGGCCTTGTTGGAGGAAGTGTGTCACTGTGGGCGTGGGCTTTGAGGTCTTTTACTCAAGCTTCCCCATGTGACAGTCAGTTGGTGTCTTGTTGCCTGTAAGATGCAGGACTCTCAGCTCCAGCACCACATCTACCTGCATGCTGCCATGCTCTCTGCCATGGTAATGGGCTGAACCTCTAAACTCTAAGTGAGCCATTCTAAATGTTTTCTTTATAAGAGTTGCTGTGGGGGCTGAAGAGATGGCTCAGGGGTTTAGAACACTGGTTGCTCTTCCAGAGGTTGAGTTCAATATACATGGTGTCTCACAACCATCTGTAATGAGATCTGGTGTCCTCTTCTGGTATGCAGATGTGCATAGATGCAGAATGTTGTATATGTAATAAATAAGTCTTTAAAAAAAAAGTTGCTGTGGTCATGATATCTCTTCACAGCAAGAAAAACCCAAACTAAGACAGAAACCTTACATGTTTTCTCTCATATTTCTGTTAGCTTTGAATCTTCAGATATGAGTATTTCATTTGGAATACCTATAGAGATCAGAAAATTAGTAATGGACCATTGGGGTGCTTCTACCGAAGGATAGACATAATGAAGTGATGGAAATGATTAAGGGAGAATAATAGAACATGAAGGGTTAAATTTGAGTTGGTAGGGGTGGGGAATGGGAGGACAGGATACAAGGAGTGATAAATAATACCAAAGACCTTTCAAAATCAGTCTTAGGAGTATAGAAAGTTCTTAGAATACATAATGGATATGAAGAGGTTGAGTTACTCTGTAGTGGGGCAGCAAGCCCCTAATAGACATCACAGGCTAACAAATAAAAAGCCTAGTTCCAGGAATGGATTGATTGCTTCTTTTGGAGCTGTTAGCCAATGACATCCCATGGACCCCTAAACATTACAAGTTATTGTCATTGCTATTGGTATCCTCTTTAGACTATGAAACACTCTGGTGTTGAAGACACCACACATTTGAGCCATAGAATATGGACAAATTGAACTGGTGCTAACCTGCAGCTTCAGCTCACTCTCATAGTACTGGAAGGTCTTAAGTATGCTACTGGAGGAGAAAAGTAATTAGTCTAAAACTGCTGTGAACTCTGCAAACTATGGCAATGACCAATGTCTTAGTTTGGGTTTCTATTGCTGTGAAGAGACACCATGACCATGGCAACTCTTATAAAGGAAAACATTTAATGGGGGCTTCTTTAGCCCATTATTGTCATGATAGAAAACATGGCAGCATGCAGGCAGACACAGTGCTCGAGAAAGAACTGAGAGTTCTTCATCTTGATCCACAAGCAGCAGAAAGAGACTGTGTGCCACACTGGACATAGCTTGAACAACATATGGAACCCCAAAGCTTGACCCCACAGTGACACACTTCCTAATAGTGCCACTTCCTATGGGCCAAGCATTCAAACACATGAGTCTATGGGGCCATTCCTATTCAAACTACCACAACCAGCCTGGCAAGGCATGGTTACCGGTACAATAATAGTAGCACAAATATCATGAGAGTAACCAACCACTTTCTGATCAAATTTAAAGCCTGATCCTCACCGTTACTGGGGCCAAGAAACTGTGGTTGGATAGGTCATAGGCCCCCAAGGATAACCAATTATTATTATTATTATTATTATTATTATTATTATTATTTTAAATGAACATATAATTAAACAGATTGTAATGATTTCATGCAGAAGAGGGGCCAGAAGATTCTAAAGGCAGTGAATAATACGGGAACCATGGGCAGAACTCTGCCATCTAGCCAGCCTGCAAGCTCGCGCAGTAGGAAACAGCTAGTGCGCATGCCTAGGCACATCACTCAGAACCGGACAATTGCGGTTTCATCAGGATAACTGGCTTTGTTTCCTTCACATGGAATGATGCCTTCCAGATACATCAGGGCTATTGCACATATGAACTCAAAAGGATTGTGACAGTGTGCAGAAGATCTTTGGAAGTTCAGGTCACCAAAATCTCAGCTTGGAGAAAGAAGGAGGGCACAAGTCTCATTCACAGCCAAGGAGCTATTGGCAATTGGTAACCATTGGGAGACAGAGCAGGAGTGAGGGTAGGTCTAGTCTGTCAACCATGCCGCCATGGAAAACCACACATTATAGAATACATGGGCAGTACCAATTGGATTTACCTTCTTTTAAAGGGCACAAAATTGGATGGGTGGGCAGGGGAGGAGGTGGATCTGGGAGGAACTTGGGATAGGGGTGAATATGATCAAAACATATTGCAAGAAATTCTCAAAGAAATAATAAACACAATGAGAAGAAAACAACAAGGAATAAAATGGTTGTCGATAAAGGCAATGTCCTTTACAAAGTGAGAGCCTTCTAGAATGCTAAAATGAACTGAAATCAGATCAGGTACTCTCTACACTTTTTATTCACTAAATTGTTAATTTTTATTTTAAAATAGGTCTCACTATGTTGCTCTGGCTAGTCTTGAACTCCTGAGCTCAAGCGACCCTTCTACTGGATCAGTTGGTACCACAGGCACACACCTGACTTTACTTTGTAATACTAACATGGAATATGCCAGGCTCTGTTTCAAATACTGAATATGTTTTAGGCCATTGACTACTTGCAATAACCTTAAAAGCAGGTATCAAATCCCTACTATCATATTAGAAAATGGAGGCACACAGTGGTTGGATAACTTGTCAAAGATCCAAGATCTAGTTCATAATGGCTCAGACTTTAAACCAGACAGCCAAATACACCACAAGGAACCCCAGTGGAAATGCAGTGAGGTTACTAAGCCCAAGGTCATGGGCAGACTCCACTGATTACCACACCTCATAATCCATTACTAGACTATGAGGCCTCTAATGGAACTGTCTATGGAAATCTTATGCTTAATGAGATAAACTGAGTTCTGTTATATTTAAAAAAAAACCAGAAATACTCTTTGTAAAAGAAACAGGTATAAATTAGTTAAATTCAAGTTCATTATCAGAAGAGAAGCTAATATAAACCTAGTGCCAATTTAACTAACTTAGGTGGAATGCAGCACAAAGAACCAGCAATCCCTCACTAAAATGGGTGGTTACCTCTCCTGCCCCTGGGCATGGTGAATTTGACAGTGAGCAGCAAAGTCTTCAAGTTTCCCCCTAGAGTGACCCTGAATATGCTCAGGTAATTCATTCACTGGCATTCAAACCCACAGCTTTGCCCAGCTGCCCAGTAGACAGTGTTGGGCTGCTCAGGATGATGCTGTCCATGCTGGTGACCTCTTACTTGTCTTTGAAAGGCACAGACAGCAGCCACTGGGTGCCAGATCTTCAAAGCAGATCAGTTGCCAGTTTTAAGCAATGAAAACCTAGTGTGGGAAGGAAAATTGGAAAATACAACTTAGCCATTGAAA
>PVIH01001084.1:0-155000 GCA_004025045.1 Sigmodon hispidus | reverse complement strand
CTGACTGGCCTTGAACTCACAGAGATGTGCCTGCCTCTGCCTTATGAGTGCAGGGATTAGAGGTGAGTGTGACCATGTCTGGCTAGACTCTTCAGTCCCTTGATCAGGGTAACTTCAAACCCATAGAATCCATACACAGTGCGGTGATCTATTATGTATTTAATAAAGTTTGCCTGGAAACAGAGCCAAACTGCATTTAGTCACCAAGGTCAGGGAGTGGTGAGCTGTTTAGGAGCTGCGATTGAGCCGCAGCCTAAAATGGTGCCGGCTTCCACCCTCTGCCTTCCCCGACAGCGAGTGCTCCCTAGGGGAAAACTCCTTATTTGGCATGAGGCGATCACACGAATGAGCGTCCGCATGCATGGCCCAATGGGCAGCATCCATGTGGCAGGGAGTGAGTGGATCACTGGAGAGCTTTTAAGCCGAGAGCCAGGGGGAAGGGAGAGGAGAAGGAGAGAAGAAAGAAGAGTGTGCATGCTGAATAAAGGACCTGGCCAGTTGCTGCAGAAGAATCTGGTGTTGCGTCTTCCTTGCCGGAGAGGTGGCATGACAACTGGTGCCGAAACCCGGGAACGTCCTGTGAAGAAGATTCAGAACTGTGGTAATCAGGGGGGTTAACTGGTAAGTCTCACAGGAAAATAGTGGGACCTGCGTTAAGCAGGAAAACTCTGCTTGTAGAAAAAAGCAGAGAACGGGGTGTCTGCTGATGAGCGGATCTAACCCGTTGGTATTTTGGGGTTGTTTGGGAAAAAGAAAAAAAAAGAAAAAAAGAAGGATATTAAGGATTTTAAATAGGCAAGGACATGGGTGTAAATTCCTCTCACCCAATTGCCACAGCTTTGAAAGAGCTGTTGAAGAGTAACGGTGTGAGTGTTAAATCAAAAAATTTAAAAACTTTTTTAGATGGAGTAGATCACTGCACTCCTTGGTTTTTGGTTAGTGGTTCACTTACAAGCGCAGCATGGGAAAAGTTAGGAAAGGATTTGATTAGAGCACACGAGGCTAGAGAGCTGGCAATGGGTATTATACCCATCTGGTCCCTGGTGTGTGAATGCCTAGATCATGCTATGGGCAAAGATTTGATAGAGGAAGGGGCGAGGGAATTAGAGAAGCTTAAAGAAGAACGATTTGAAAGAGAGTCCCTAACAGCCAAGGGGGCTGTAGGAAGATTGTATCCACCACTGCCTTCCCTAGAAGAACTCTGCTTAGAGTCCCCTGATGAGTCTGTTTCCCAGTGCTCAGAGGAAAGATCGAGTTCAGACTCTGAGCCTGAACAGAAAGGGAGAATAAAAGGGAGAGGCTGTAAGAAAAAGAAACTAAAAAGGGGAAGTCAATGATTTGTTTCCCCTACTGCGCCTATTGTCCCCCCTCTGTATTGCCCGCCTGGTGGGGGCATCTGTTCTAAGCCACCAGACAACACAAAAGTGTGGAAGAGAGTCCAGCGTGAGCTGCGCTCTAGCGTGCTGCTGGCTTTTCCAGTTTTTCAAGATAACCAGGGGCAAAGGTATCACGAGCTTTTAGATTTTAAGACAGTGAAATCCCTGGCAGAGTCTGTCTGCACTTATGACACTACTGCGTCTTTTACAGTAGCACAGGTTGAGGCATTGAGTAGATCTGCCATGACGCCTAGTGACTGGAGTAGCTTAGCAAAAGCGTGTCTCAATCCTGGGCAGTATTTAGACTGGAAATCATTCCTGACTGAATTTGTGGGGGAGGAAGCAGCAGCCAACCATGCAGCAGAGAACGCTGCCTGGGACCAGGACATGTTACTAGGGACCGGTCGCTTTGCTAATGCCCAGATAGGTTACCCGGTCCCGGTTTATGAACAAATTAATAAGATAGCCATAAGGGCATGGAAAGCATTGCCTAATAGAGGGGAAGTGAGTGGTAATTTAACCAAAATCACTCAAGAGACCACCGAGCCCTTCTCAGACTTTGTGGCTAGAATGGTGGAAGCAGCAGGAAGAATGTTTGGGGATGCTGAAACCGCCATGCCTCTGATTAAGCAGTTGATTTATGAGCAATGTACCAAAGAACGCAGGGCAGCCATCACACCGTACAGGCACAGGCCTTTCTTTAGAGGTATGGATGAAGTGTTGTAGGGAGCTAGGGGGACCTCTTTCTAATGCAGGGCTGGCTGCCGCTGTAATGCAGCTTAACCATAACAAGAAGGAAAAGGACAAGGGAACTGGGGCATGCTTTGCCTGTGGAAGACAAGACCATTTGAAGAAGGATTGTCCTAATCGTAGTGACCCGCCTCTGCCAGGGCGTGGGGTGACCGCACAGCCAGGCCTTTGCCCTCGCTGTAAAAAAGGCAAGCATTGGGCCAATGAATGTAGATCAGTGAAAGACATTAATGATCAGCCCCTAACACAGCCAAGTAATACACAGTCAAAAAACAGGAGGTGGGGCCCCCGACCTCAGGGCCCACAAATATATGGGGTAATAGAGAATCAGAATACCAGCCTGACCGTGGAGCAGTGGCCAACACTCCGCCACCCCAACGACCTTGGAGAGCCACTGCCGGGTCGGATGGATTGGACCTCTGTGCCACCACCAGACTTGTATTACCACCTTGGATGGGTATACAGTGGACTCAGATTTCAAAGGGCCGTTAGACCCTGGAATGGTGGAATTGCTTATAGGGCGATCTTCCACGGCTCTTAAGGGTCTTAAGGTGCATCCTGGAGTTATTGACCCTGATTACACAGGCATAGTAAAGATTATGGTTGAGTCCCCAAAAGGTATTTTCTCGATTTCCCCTGGAGACAGGATTGCACAATTATTGATTCTGCCTAGTCTCCATGCTCAATTTGCGGCAACTGACAGAAACAGGGGGAAAAAAAGGATTCAGATCCACTGGTAACAATTTAACATGCCTGTCACTAGAAATGGATGATCGACCTATGATCACCTTGACAGTGGATAGTAAAAGAAACCTGGGACTGCTAGATACAGGTGCAGACAAAAGCATAATAGCTAAAAAAGACTGGCCATCAGGATGGCCTATTCAAGCCTTTTCCCAGACGCTGCAAGGCCTAGGATATGCTAGGGCACCAGATGTTAGTGCACGATTATTGAATTGGACCAACGATGAAGGACAAAAGGGCTCTATTCAACCATATGTGCTAGAATTGCCTGTTACCCTATGGGGAAAAGATTTGCTAAAAGACATGGGGTTTAGGTTGAGTAATGAGTATTCCCAAACCTCCCAAAAAATAATGGCAGATATGGGCTTTTACCCTCAGTATGGATTGGGTAAATGCTTACAAGGCAGAGCAAGCCCTGTATCAACTCGGCAGAGACCACCCAGACAAGGCCTGGGTTTTTCCTAGGGGCCACTGAGGATGGTATTCCCATTACCTGGAAGACTCAGAAACCTGTATGGGTCCCTCAGTGGCCCCTATCCCTAGAAAAGTTAAAAGCTGCTCAAGAACTAGTCCAGAAACAATTGGCACAATTGTGCCATCCACATAACCATGGAATACTCCTATATTTGTGATTAGGAAGAAATCAGGAAAATGGAGATTGCTGCATGACTTGAGAGCAATAAATAATCAGATGCAGCTAATGGGTCCTGTGCAGCGGGGGCTTCCCTTGCTGACCGCCTTGCCTTCACAATGGCATGTTATAACAATAGACATTAAGGATTGCTTTTTCTCCATTCCTTTGAATTCAAAAGATACGGGGAGATTTGCCTTTACCATTCCCTCATGTAATCATGAGGAGCTGGACCAACGGTTTGAGTGGGTAGTGCTGCCCCATGGCATGGCTAACAGCCCAACCATGTGCCAATTGTTTGTAGGCCGTGCTTTGGAACCTATACGAGCAGCTTTCCCAAAAATACGCTGCATCCATTATATAGACGATATACTGTTAGCAGGAAAAAATGAGTTACGGTTAAAAGAGGCTTACAGAGCATTAGAAAAGACATTAAGGTCTTGGAGGCTATGTATTGCCCCAGAAAAGGTGCAAATGGCTCAGGTTGTTGAGTATTTGGGGGCTAAAGTGACCCCTCAATCGGTTTATCCACAAAAGTTAGAAATCAGAAAAGACAATTTTAAGACATTGAATGATTATCAAAGATTATTAGGAGATATAAATTGGATTAGGAGCCATCTAAAGTTAGCAAATTATGAATTAAAACCCTTATATGATGTGCTTAAAGGTGATAGTGCCCTAGATTCACCTAGATATATGACCAAAGAAGCGCACCAGGCACTACAATTAGTAGAAGATAGACTACAACAGGCTTACCTACAGCGCATACAGGAAGATCAGGAGCTGCTGCTATGCATTTTACCTACCATGAGACAACCTACAGGAGTGTTGTGACAGCAGGGCCCCTTGTTATGGATTCATCCTAGAGTATCCCCTGGAAAGAACATTGAGAATTATCCTACAACCGTTGCTAAACTGGCCCAACTTGGCTTACAACAAACCTTACAGTTTTTTGGCAGAAGTCCTGAAACCATTGTAACACCTTACACTGCAGCACAAGTTTTAGTGTTGTGTACTACCATTGATGATTGGGCCATTCTTAGATGCTCCTTTCCTGGAAAGCTTGATAATCATTACCCAAAGCACCCCTTAATGACATTCTTTAAAGAACATCCCATTGTTTTTCCAAAGGTAACAGCTACCATACCTCTTCCTGATGCCATTAACATATTTACAGATGGCTCCAAGAATGGAGTGGTAGCATATCTGGTCCTTGGCCAGCCGGTAGTCCAACGCCAATTTGCTCCGGGGACTCCTCAAGTAACAGAACTACAGATAGTGCTAGAAGTCTTTACAACCTTCTCCTGTGCATTTAATTTGATTTCTGATTTGATTTATGTTATAAATGCCTTGAAGATTCCTTAAGTGGCAGGCCCCATAAAACCATCCAATACTGTAGCCTGTCTATTTTCCCAATTGCAAAAACTTATTAGACGCCGCTCTCAAAGATTTTTTCCACAACATATAAGGGCTCATACAAAGTTGCCTGGTCCCTTAAGTGAGGGAAATGCCTTAGTGGATGCAGCCACTAGACAAAAGTGGGTATTTCCTGTAGCTGTCACTATTCAGGCCCGAGATTTTCACAAACTCTACCATGTTAATGCCAAAACTTTGCGGTCTAAGTTTCACCTGTCTAGACAAGATGCTAGACAAATTGTGGTTGATTGCCCTCAGTGTGTGCAATTCCACCACCCACCATCCTTGGGAGTTAACCCTTGAGGGCTACTCCCCCTTAAGGTCTGGCAAATGGATGTTACTCATTTGCCTGAATTTGGGGTTCTAAAATATGTTCATGTATCAGTAGATACGTATTCAGGGATTCTTCATGCTACGGCGATGAGTGGAGAAAAGAGCCGCAATGTTATAGCCCATTGCCTCGAAGCATGGGCAGCCTGGGGTAAACCTACACAAATAAAAACTGATAATGGACCAGGCTACACTGGACAACAGTTTACTACCTTTTGCGCGCAGATGGGCATACACCTTAATCATGGCCTACCCTACAACCCCCAAGGGCAAGACGTTGTAGAAAGGGCGCATTGCACCCTCAAAGAATGTCTAATTAAACAAAAGGGGGGAATAGGCCTTGGCCGTACCCCAAAGGAGAGACTTTCTTTAGCTCTCTTCACTCTTAATTTTTTGACCTTAAATTCATGTGGCCAGTGTGCGGCCGATAGACATGCTGCCCCGGGCGGTGGCATTAGTGGTCTAGTTAAATGGAAGGATGTGTTGACAGGTCACTGGAAAGGACCTGATCCTGTGCTGGCATGTGCATGAGGGTCTGTTTGTGTTTTTCCCCAGGAAGCTCAAGACCCAGTGTGGGTTCCAGAATGTTTAACCAGAAGAGTCAAAGAAGATGGTCCTGTTGCCGATCCTCCTGATGATGCTGTCATCACAGAGCCTTGCCCAAGCGAGGCAGAAGGTCAAGCAAGACCAGATTCGATGGGGAATCCTATCGACATTCCCACTTCCGATGCCGCTGACGCATTCAGCACCAGTGTTTCTTAGGTTTTTTACCACTGGTAAAGATGTAGATCTTCCTTACTTGCCTTATGATGGAGAGGTGGCTCCTGTAGCAGAACAGACCAACTTTTCCCTCAAAGGGGTGCTTTGCTTTAGCATTGATAAAAATGATTCTGATTGTATAAATTTGGTAAGGCATTTTGCAGGATGGTGGGGGTCAAAAATTTCATGGGGTGACCAGACTTATAGTGAAGTGTCTACGGATACTTACAATTATACATTTTTATCCAATCCTGCGTATGAATGTGCCCACTGGTTGAATGCCACCTGGCCAGAAGAACGTAATGCCAGTTTCCCTACCAAGCAACAGCCTAAATGGGCTCCTTATTGCTTGGGAGTACTTGAACCTAATGTTCGATGACCGTAGATGGGGTGTCAGTCACATATGGTAACTTGGGTTCATAAACATCGGCTTTTTACCTTCTCCCCCAATGTTACTGGTCTTAATAGAACTTATCAGGGCTTATTTCAACAAGACCCCCGTGGAAACCCCTTTGATAATTGGATGCTATGTGGGGTTAATGGGAGTTGCTCTAATGTAGAACCTTTGGGGCTCTTGCTGGGAGGAGCTGTTGGTAGGCATAATGTTACATGCCTATACAATTAGACCACCCGAGAAGATGCAGATACATCAGTAATAGTTAATGCCACCAACTCATGCACCAAGATGCATGTGGCCATTATGGAGACAAAGTACTTTGACCCTATTCCTATATGTGTATATCCTCCTTTTGTGTTTGTTGTTAGTAAGAATGGCTTTAAGAATTGCACTGATTCCTGCTATTATGCGCAGTGCTGGAATGCTCAAAGTTATACGTTTGCCCTGATCACACATATGCCACAATGGATTCCTGTGCCAGTAATAACCCCTGGCTCCATGATATTATTTAGACAAAAGAGAGATTTTGGCATCATGGCAGCCATTGTTATAGCCATTGCCGCGGCTGCTGGAGGAGCCACTACTGCAGCCATTGCCATGAGCCGTACAATACAAACCGCACAGACCTTAAATGATTTGTCTACCACAACCACCGAGGCTTTAGATGTCCAAGAGAATATTAATTCCCAATTAAAGGGAGGCCTGATGGTTGTTAATCAGAGAATTGATTTAGTTCAAGAACAGATAGATGTTCTTTGGCAGCTTGCTCTGCTTGGATGTGAATGGAGGACGTCAGGCTTATGTGTGACCAGTGTTCAATATGAGAATTTTACTCATGCTGCAAATTTGTCTAAACAATTATCTAGTTTTTTATTAGGGAACTGGACCGGAGAGTTCGAAGTGCTGATGACCCAATTGAGAATGGCCATCGTATCCCTGAATTTGACCAGGGTGGATCCTGAACTAGCGGAAGGACTGGCCTCTTGGATTTCTGCTGCTGTGGACCATCTGAAAGAGTGGGCAGGAATAGGCTCGATGGCTGGCTTTATGGTGTTGATATTCCTTCTTTGCATGTGGTGTGCTTGTCGCATGAGGGTTCAGCAGCGCCGGAATGCCACTTTACTGGTGCAAGCCTTTACTGCCATTGAGGAAGGACAGTCTCCCCAAGTTTGGCTGGCTACCCTAAAACATTAGCCGCCATATTTTTGCAGGTTGCAAGGCTATGCATTGCAGTTGGGTTACCTCTCAATATTTTGGGGAGCTCGAGAAGGATATGTTCATTTGCATGTGGGTTGTTGCCCTGAATTTCCTAACTCTGCAAAAATAGGGTGTGGACAGGTCTCATGTTCTTGAGGGGGACGCCCCAAGAGAAGCTTGGGATGGTGTTCCAATAGCACAGCAGAGAATGGACCTCTACCCTCACCTGCTTTATATAAATAATAAAAAAAGGGGGGGAACTGTTGGGAGCTGCTATCGAGCTGCAGCCTAAAATGGCACCGGCTTCTGCCCTCTGCCCTCCCGACGGCAAGCGCTCCCTAGAGAACAACTCCTTATTTGGCGTGAGGCGATCATGCGAGTGAGTGTCTGCATGCATGACCCAATGGGCAGCATCCACGTGGCAGGGAGTGAGTGGATCACCGGAGAGCTTTTAAGCCGAGAGCAGGGGGAAGGGAGGAGGAGAAGGAGAGAGAAGAAAGAAGAGTGTGCACGCCGAATAAAGGACCTGGTCAGTTGCTTCAGAAGAATCTGGTGTTGCTTCTTCCTTGCCGGTGAGGTGGGCGCGACAGTGACCCAGGCCTATAATCCCAGCATTCAGGAGGCAGAGATCCTCTGGATCTCTGTGGGTTCAAAGCCACAGAGTGGCTGGCACACACCTTTAATCCTAGCACTAGGAAAGCTGAGTAAGGAAGTTCAATAGTTGGGCGGAGAAAGAGGAGGCAGGAGTCCGGCCCTCTGTCTTCAGACCTTTCTGGCTGAGGACTCAGGGACATTCAGTCTGAGGATTCCTGAGGAGTTGGCTGTGTGAGAAGTGGCTGTGGCTTTTTTCTCTGTCCCTCTGACATTTCAGCTTCTTCCCAATATCTGGCTCTGGAGTTTTTTATTAATAACACCAAGTAGAATTCATGCAATAACACAGCTTTTGTGAAGACATCTAAGGGTACCTCTCTGAACATTCATGCACACACACCTAGCTCTCTGTCAGTAAACCAAATTCTGATTTGTACTAACTGGTTCTGAGATTCTTTTATGTAGTGTGGATCCTAGCTTCAGCTGAGTGGAGGTCCCTAGAAGGGTGAGTCTCAGGTAGAGTCGGCATCATGGGGCTGTGTGTCTCCTGCTGTTGCTTGCCACATGCAGCAAGTAGCTTGGCTTTGCCACACAATCCCTGTTATGATACATCATTGTTCACCACAGGCCTCAAACACCAGGATCAACATCCATGACCATGAATCTCCCAAAATGAACAAACAAACTCTCCCCTTTACAAGTTGACTATCTCAGCTATTTCTTTTAGCCATGTAAAACTGACTAACACAAGGCACCCAGCTCAAGTATAGAGCACAAACTTGTGTTCCCTATGCCAGCTAGCAATTAGCTTATGACACCCAGCTGTGCAAAAATCCCAGTTTGCCAGATACTTGTTCAAGAGGGAGGGGACCAATAGAAGAAGTAGGAGGCAAAGGGTCCAGGTATTGACCAACCAGTGGAGTGGGATAGACAGGTTTATGGATCCAGGTGGAGGGCGCCCGGCAAGTCACTGAACTCAGGCCCTGACAATCCAGCAGATTGTACATTCTGCTAAGTGTGGTATGATCTGGGGCATCAGATCTACAGCTAGCAGGAGAGGCCCTTGGCCCAGATGACTATGAGAGTGAGCAGTAAGGATTGAGTTAATATGATCAAAATGTATTATGTATGTATAGAAAAATGTCATAGCGAAACTCTGTCTCCCAGGAGAATGTGCAGCCTTGGACATGGGGACTAGTGGTACCATCCTCATGTATGTCACATATCCAGTTATCCTTATATCTCACCTAAATACCTATATTTTCATCTTTGTCAAACTATCTGAGCATGAGCATCCCCTCAGATTCTGCTTCAAACCTTGGGAGGGCAAGCTACGGAACTGTGAACCTCTGACCAAGTCTGCCACCTACTGGTGATACTTGATTCTCACTGGCAGCCCTAAACCTCCGCAGTCCCAGTGGTCTGCTACCCAAGTGGCTTCCCTTCCTCTCACGTGTGGACGTGACTGTCCACACACTCCCTGCCTATTGCTACTGGTTCTTATTACAGGTGCTACCCATGAAACACCAAAAGACAATTTCTGTCCTAAGTGGGTACTGATAGGTTACAACAAGACAAGGCACAGCTTCCTGTCTTGATGAGAAGGCTCCACCAGGCAAGAGGGTGGCAGGAAAAGACCAACTAACTGGGTGTGACTTTTTCATCTCCTTCCCACTTCTGACTTAATCGCTCCTAAGAAGTTGCCTTCAAGTAAAAAATTTGTTTTTTTAGTACAGGCAATGGCCACTGCAGTCTGTTGCCTCCAAGGGCACCCATACACATGTATTTATACATATATACACACACATACACAAACACACACATATACATACATACACACATACTTTATATACAACCATACATATACACATACATACATATACACACAAACATACATATACACACATACATACATACACACGCATACATACATATTGCACAAATTCTAATTAGTAAATAATGAAAACCCAGAGCTGGATATTGGGGAAAGGCTGGATGATCAGAGAGAGGAAACAGACGTAACCACAGTCAGTTTTCACCCAGCCAACTTCTCAGGCTTGAACAGGGTAAATGCTGTCTTCAAGAATCTTCTGTATGGCTGGTGGCCCCTACAGAATGCCTGAATCTCTGTTCTTTCTGCCTTAAATATCTTCCCTGCCCAATTATTTCACTTCTAGGTTCAACTCTGCATCATAATTATTGAGTTAGGATTAAAGGTATGAGCTACTGCTTGGTTGATAGGCCTTGAACTCACAGAAATACAGAAAGATCTGTCTCCTGATTGATAAGATTAAAGGCTTGAGTCAGTACTAGGTCATCTTGTGTGATAGGATTAAAGGCATGAGTCACCACTTTCTGACCCTCATGGTGTGACTGTGGGTGATTCTGTTCTCTGAAAATCCAGGGTAATTTTATTAAATATAAAATATATCACCACATAAACCCTTTTGTATCAAAAATAAAAATGGTTATAGCTAACATAAGACTACAAACAATAGCTACAATAACTATATACAATATATAAGCAATAATTACATGAAAAATGTCCAGTCCATTAAAAATTGACAAATTCAAAGAAAATATTTCATTATTTATCCTATTTTGGTGAGTCCAAAGGATTGTACCTAATTTATTTTCTATCTATCTTGTATTACTAACTGAAAACTATCTTTTGATGTCTCATAATCTTATACACTTTAACCTCTGAGTTTCTTTTCTAAAACTTTCACTAGAAAACTATAACTATCTCATCTTCAACTTCCTCAGAGGCCCAAGAAGGAAATAATATTAACTAATTAAACAGAATGTGCAAGCAGGCAACTTCCAAAAACATGAAAAATAAAATAGCTGGCTGTCCAGTCACCCAAGGTGCCTCTGCATTGTTGAAACATCCATCTTTGGCCTACAGGCCTAACATATCTGACAGACTACTCTGTGAAGCAGGATATTCTTAAAGAACCTTGTCCTGTCAAGGTTCAGCAGTTCTTTTCTTTGTGTGTCCTACTTTTGTACATCATATTGTCAGGCAGTTAAGGCAGGGATACTTTCTTGCCCAGTGACTAACTTTTGCCACAGAGAAGGTCAACTCCAAATTAAGTTTCTTCGATGCCCATCATCTTCTCTGAAGTAGATTGGTGCTGCCAGGAGCAGATGTCTCATTGTCATAAATATAATAAGAACCTATATTATTAAAATATCTTAAATGGCATATTCTGTATATCTCTGAAGTGTTTGAAGAAAACCTGTCCATCTAAAATATATTTTTTTGGCTTTAAAAACATATCTAATATGACTATAAGTTTGATTGTAATGTCTAACTACTAACTTGCACTGCTTTATATCTTAATTAGTTGGTAATAATAAATTTCAAGGACTAGCAATTTGTATTACATTGTTAGATGAACTGTATAGGTACAATACCTTAAACAAGCATAGAAATACATGTATAGTAACAAAATTAATCTCAACTTTCTATCAATATACATAATTTGTATGTAATATACAAAAAAATCTAATCCAATGTAAAATATTGAAAACTAATAATTGCTTTTAAAGATTAGATTCAATAATCTATCCTTATATCCTATCATATCTGTATTCCCTTTTTCCTCTTTTTAAATAAGAACCCTGAATTTAATCTCCCTTATTCACCTTTTTTTCTAAGCATAACCAGTAACAATTTGTAAACAATTACCCTAAACAATGACAATCACCCATTAAAAGACTTAAAACTACCCACCCCACCTTTTGGGAATGTGAGTGTCCCATGTTCTTAAACTTACTTCTGGCTGTCTGGGAATGACAGCATCTTTAGGGGGGTCCTAAAAAGAAAAAATATTTAATTATAAAATCCTGAAATAAGTAGCTGTATTATTTGTTGTCCAGTCTTTTCACAACAGGAAAGTGCAGGACTTGTCTCAAGTCTTGGCTAGAGAAGTCTGTGAAGCTGGTTCATCTCAGGCACCTCAATTGTCCTGAGCAGTTTGTAATCCAAATCCATTATTTGGTTGGTGTTTGTCAGCCTAGTGGCATTTCATAGTCCATGTGAAATCATCGTTGTGGGGCCCCATCTTATTTTTGGATACTTCAATTTTGCAATTAGGCATTGTCATGGATCACTGCAGAAACCTGATAAGAGACTCACAGCCATAGCAATGTATAAGAAGCTAGATAAAGCTGTTTTAATAAAATTAATTAGTATCGTATATAAGCATCAATATCGTGCCAAAAATTTTAATATATAATCTTATAAATTTTGATATAAACGTTTATACAGCATAGGATTAGTAACAATATTTTTAGTTTTAGTTGTTCTTCTGTCTCATATCAGGTGGTTCTTCTGATACAATATGGAGATTTGCATTTTTTCTTTAACAAGCATGCTTGGGTTTAGAGAAGGAGAGAGCCACACTCCAACTCCAAAGACAGCTTTAATTTATAATCAAAATAGGATTTGAATTTATCTTACAAATAAAGAGATATAGAGGCTTAGAAATGAAATTTTACCCTGTAGAGTATATTGGTACCAATATGTCTGATATTTCTTTGCTTGTAAATCTTTTATGGATAGCTTGACTTCTGCCTTAGACATTTAGATGTTCAAGGTCTTTGACTCCTTGAAGATGGCTATTTATACCTGCCCCAACCTTTGAGGTTTTCTTACAACTTGAAAAATTGTTACATGGGTGGATGAGCCATTGTTTATCTTTATCAACAAGTTTCTTCAGTTCAAATCAAGTCTTTATTAATTTTGATGGTATCCACAGCTTTTCTTTACCTGCAGAAAAAAAAGTGAAACACCTTCCCCATTTGTAGCATATATCCTGGTTTCCATTTTGAGGTCAGCACATCTTTAAAGTGAACAAGACTGATTTAGCTCAGTCGTTTTTTCTATAGTTCAATACCTTTCAGCAACTGTTTTTCCTTTCTCATTAGCATTGAGAAAATTCAAAGTTAGTAAAGCATTATGTAGTCTACTTCTGGGGGTCTCTGTTATTCCTTTTTGTTTATTTAGCATATTCTTTAGAGTTAGAATTGATATTTCTATGACTGCTTGCCCTGTAGGATTATGTGGTATATCTGTAATATGCTTTATATTATAATAAGCAAAACCTGTTTTCATTTTACTAGAGATTTATGCTGGAGAATTGTCGGTCTTAATTTGTAGGGTATTCCCAAGATGGCCATAAGTTCTAGTAAATGTGTGATTACAGAATCAGCCTTTTCTGAACTCAAAGCAGTTGCCCATTGAAATTCTGAAAACATATCTATTGTATAATGTACATATCTTAATTTTTCAAATTTTATAAAATGAAATGCATCCATCTGCCACATTTCATTTTTATCTCTAGATTACTTACTGTAGTAATGGAGTTTGGTTATAGAAGGAACAGGTGGGACATCTTACAATTTCTTTGTCTTGTTGCCAAGTATAGAGAAGTCTTTTTTTCAAACCTTTGCTACTGACATAATGTTTTGTTTTTTTTTTAATGAAACTCTGAGGCTTCTAGCTTATTTCATATTAATAATTTATCAATCATTATTATGTTGTGCTAAAGGGCCTGGCAGACCCATATGGGATTGAATATATGTCATATAGAAGAGATGATTTCTATTCTTGATTATTTCTTCTAACAGAATATATAATGAAGTTAGTTCTGATTCATCATTAATAAAATCAGCAGTTTCAATGTGTAAAATAACTCTTTCTGCATACCAAGAGTCAGTGATGATGTTAAGAGGTTCTGTAAAATCCATTAATACCATAATGATAGCATATAATTCTGACTTTTGAACAGAATTGTAAGGGTTTTGAGCCACTTTACTTACATTTTCTGATTTGTAACCTGCTTTTCCTAATTTGTTTGCATCAAGATAAAATGTAGGGGCTCCAGAAATTAGTTTATCCTATACAAAACAAGGAAGAATACAGTTATTTCCCTTTATAAATTTAATTATTTTTTGAGAATATATGTTGTTAATATCTCCAAATAAAAATTAATGCAAGCTCTTTGCCAAGGTTCACTTTCTGCCCATAATTGATCAATTTCTTCATTAATTAAAGGTACAACACTTTCTGCTGGGTCCATTCCTATCAATTGACAAAATCTTAATTTTCTTTTAAAAATCAAATGAGAAATCTTTTTTACATATGTCTTTAATTTGTTACTCAGTTTATGTGGTAGAAATGTCCATTCCAATATAATATTCTCCCTTTGCATTGAAATTCCTATAGGAAAATGCTTAAAGGGTAAAATAACCAGAATGCAATTAAGGTCTTCATCCACATGATCCACATGTACATCCTGTAATTTCTTTTCTACCAAAGACAATTCTCTCTAAGCTTCAGCTGACAATTCTCTTGGACTATTTAAGATCTTGTCACCATTTAAGGTTTTTAAAAAATTATCCAGTTCATGATTTTTTTATCCCAATAATGGTTTGTAAATTGGAAATGTCTCCTAGAAATCTTTGGAAATCATCAAGAGTCTGCAATCTATCTCTTTTGTACCTTTTGAAGTCTAACTATTTGTTGACCTATTTTGTATTCTAAATAATTAATAAAATCTCCTCTTTCTATTTTTTTTTTTTCAGGAACAATTTGTAATCCCCAAGCAGGCATTTTTTTCACTTCTTCAAAAATTCTTTCCAATATATCTATATTTGAATCAACCAACAAGATACTATTCATGTAATGGTAAATGATAGATTGTGAGAGTTTGTTATGTATAACTTCTAATGGTTGTTTTATAAAATACTGGCACAGAGTGGGGGCTGTTTAACATTTCTTGGGGGAGAACCCTTCATTAATATCTCTGTACAGGCTGAGAATTATTATAAGTGGGCACTGTAGTGGCAATTTTATCTTTGTCTTGTTCTTGTAGACGTATCATAAAGAAACAGTCTTTTAAATTGATAACTATAGTAGACTATTCTTTAGGTAACTATTCTTTAGAGAAGGCAAAGGAACTCCAGATTGTAGAGAGCCCATTGGCTGAATCATCTCGTTTACTGCTCTCAGATCTGTTACCATTCTCCATTTTCCAGATTTTTTTTTATACCAAATGAAGGAGAATTCCAAGGGCTGATTGATTTTTCAATATGCTGAGCATTTAACTGCTCCTGTACCAGCTGTTCTAAGGCCTGAAATTTCTCTTTTGTTATAAGCCATTCCTGTTAACCATTTTAAAGGTAATGCCATGGGTGCCTTTGAAAGATCAGTAGCTGTTGTACCTTGTTTTTGTACAACCTGAATGGTTGGTGACTATTTCTCATAATACCTTCTAATAATTTTCCCAGAAACATATGCTAGTTTATGGTTCATTTCTAAGATTGGAGGAATATTAATATAAGTATTTCATTGTTGCTATAAGTCTTATCCTCATAAGTTCATAGCAGTGTTAGCCTCATATGGCTTTAATTTTTCTCTCTGACCTTCTGGCCCTATACATTCAAGCCACCTTGTACTTTGTTTTATCTAGGATAACATCTCAATTTCCCCAAACTGAACATTTACCTCCAAAAGGGGCCAATTTGGATACCAAAATTCTGGTGAAATTATTGTTACATCTGCCCCTGTGTTTACCAAACCTTCAATGACAACATCATTTATTTGTATTTTTAACTTTGGTCATTTTTTTTATTTATAGAAGTTTGCCAAAATATTTGCTTTATGGGTTTTTTTTCCTAAATTTTTGTGTTTTTTTCTATAGCTTTCCTATTGTCCAGAGCAGTATGGTTTTTTAGAATAGGCTTTAGTTTCTTTAATTGTTCTGGGAAAGTGTTTCTTTCACAATGTCAGGGTAAAGCTGAACTGAATTTGATATGGGAGCTTTTGGGAGCCCCCTCAAGTTATTTTCTGAAGGCAAAAAGTTACCTTATCTGTCCTTTGTTAACCTGCACTCATTAGTCCAATGCCTTCTTTTGCTATACCTTCTACATACTCCAAAAGGGAAGGGAGCTCTCTTGAGATTATTCCCTTTCTGGGAATGCCTTGTTTACAATCTCTTTTTATGTGACCTTGCCTTCCACAATTGTAACATTTAATATTTTGATTTTTCATATATCTCTAGAAATAACCTCTTCTACCCACTTATCATCATAGTTATAAGGTTCTAAATTAATTGTATCACTAATTCAATCATCCAAAAGCTGACATTGCTTTTAATGGTCTAATTATTCTTTTAAATTGTGAATTAGCATTTCAAAAGCCAGAGATTTAATTTGCCTAGTTTCTGAATCTGGTACTATTCTGTTTACTACTGTCGTTAATCTCTGCAAAAAGTCTACAAAAAGTTTTTTGGGGGCCTTGAATTACTTTTGTAAATAATTCAGTTTTCTTTCCTATTTCTTTGATTTTATCCCATGCATTCAAGACTGCCATTTGGCATAAACTCAGGGTGTGCTCATTGTATTGTGATTGTCTTTCTACATCAGCATAATCTCCATTCCAAGAAATTAGTCTTTGGAGATTTCTATGCCTCTGTCTCTGCTTCTTTGTTCTATTGTTTTAACCCCATTCTTCCACCATGTCTTCATTGCCAAAGTGGCCTGGCCTCCAAAACAACAGTAACCATATTTGACCAGTCCTTAGGGATAATTCAGTTACATGTGGACCAGGAATTTAACATTTGTTTTACAAATAGCGAGTGCATATCATACTTGATGAATGCTTCCTTGACTCTCCTTAATTTTAACATTTGTACTGGAGCTCAGCCAACTTCTATATGATTTTTTATTATTTTGAGATTTTTTTTCAAAGATACTGAATATACTAATGTTGTCTATTTGAAATCCTTAGGCTGCTTCTCTGTAATCTTATAAGACAGTGTTGAGATTGGTTCTTTAAATTCCTGTCTAGATCTAAATATTTTTGTGCTCTTTCTTAACAGGCTTTTTTTTTTTTCAAAGCACAGTGCTTACTAAAGGCACAAAGTGGGAGGTCTGGGGGGTAGAAGTGCTCCCCACCCTGAACCTAGACTCCTCTTCTGGCCATCCCACCCTCATACCACCAGGGGAGAGCTGTTAGCACCAAAGGGGGGGTGGATGCCCTACCTGTGGGAGAAGTATCAGGTTGAGGGGCAGGCTGGGTGCCACATGTAGTCCTGGGAAGGCAGGCCTGGGCACCCTTAGACCAGCTGCTGTCTCAGGGGTACCTCTTGTACCTCTTTCTCCAAAATGTCCTTCATGGAGGGGCCCAGGCTCAGAAGAGAGGCTCCCCTACCAGGGTTTCATCTTATTCCTCATTCACCTCACCCTCGTTCTTCCCCATCTCCATTCACAGTTCTGCCCCCAGAGGAGGGGGCCCTAAGCCAAATGGGGGGGGGCTTCTCCAGCACATCACCTGCCAGGCAGACACAAAGACCAAACAGGGGTCAACCTAAGGGCAGGAGAGACAGGGTGGGCAGCTACTTCACACCAAGTGCAGCCTGAAGGATAGGAGGCCCGGGCCGGTCCTCCCAGACTCCAGGAAACCCCTGCTCCTTGGCACAGGGGCAGCCAGTGTCACAGAACATCACCCTCCTCCATGCTGAAGCTGCTGGCCTTGGAGGCCTCAGGGGACATGGTAGAAAAGAGGGGGTCAGAGGTCAGGGGTAGCAGGGAGTCATCTAGGAGCATTAAGTGCAGATCTTTCTTGGACAGGTTGGGGAATGGGGAGCCATGTTCTGTCCCCAGGGGATCTTGGTAGCCTTAACAGGCTTTTCTAAGACTTCTGTCTTGGCATCACGTTTACTGACTTTTTTTAAATGATAAAACAGAAATAATCAAACAAATAATACTCAAAGCAAACATTATGATAATAATCCCAACTACATTATTTATCTTCTCCCTTGCTGGTTTCAGTTTCCAATCATCTGAAGTGATATCAAAGAAAGACCAACCACTTTCCATCGCCTTAAACAAATTACTCTTTTTTAAGAAAACTCAATTTACTCACCAAACTTGTTGTTAGTGACGATTCAGATGACTGTAAAGTGGGGCAGCTACCTAGTGTGATAGAAGCCCAAGGAGGGGTCCAAAGAGAGAAAAAACCCACAACCCACCAGGAGAGTGAGGCCAATGTCTGAAAAACTTACCCAGATGAATGTGTAAAAGAAACACGTGTGGCTAGCTCTGCTTAAGCCTGGAGGCGAACTCAGAACAGAAAGCCTAGCCAGATGATAATTACTCCTCTAGCCATATGATGCTCTGGCTGGCAAGTGGCTTTTTTGTGAATTCATATCCCAAAAGTTGAGCACCAAATATTGCATGAACTCTAGTTAGTATATAATGAAAACCCAGAGCCAGATATTGGGGAAAAGCTGGAAGATCAGAGAGATAGAGAAACAGACCACAGTCAATTTTCACCCAGCCAACTTCTCAGGCTTAAACAGGGTAAATGCTGTCTTCAAGAGTCTTCCACCTGGCGGGTTGCTCCTACAGAATACCTGAATCTCTGTTCTTCCTGCCTTAAATATCTTCTTCGCCCAGTTGCTTCACTTCCAAGTTCAACTCTGCATCATAATCCTAGAGTTAGGATTAAAGGTGTTAGCTACTAATGTTTGGCTGTTAGGCCTTGAGCTCACAGAAATACAGAAAGATCTCTGTCTCCTGAGTAATGGGATTAAAGGCATAGGTTACCACTCTCTGACATTCATGGCTTGACTGTGGGTGATTCTGTTCTCTGATATTCCAGGCTGATTTTATTATATATAAAATAGTTCACCATACATACGTATAAATAAAAATGTAATAGATCTTTAAAATAAAAAGAATAGACCTGAAGCGGAGTTAGCCCCATGCTATCTAGGCTTTTTAGCAGCCTGTGCCATTCAGGTTGCTAAGAATTGACACTGAAGTTTTCCTCAGGTGTGGACCCTGCAGGCATCTCCACTGGCCAGTCAGTCAAGATCTTGACAACCCTCAGACACACACAAAGACATGAAAGTACAAGAGAGGGTATAGCTGGGAGGAGGAAGGAAACTGGAATTAGAAGGAATGGGAAGGAGCTTAAAGAGGTAAGGAACAGATCAAAATGTATTATTATACTTTGAATTATTAATTATTCATATATTATTATGTATTACATATAAGTATATCATTATGTACATGTATGCATATTTAACAGGGAGAGATCAAAATATACTATGAACATGTGTGAAAGTACCATTATGAATCTCATTAATATATATAATTGATATATAACAATTTAAAAAGAAATTTTGTTCCCTTTTACAAATACCTAACATTTAGAGTGAGAAAGTGGTAAAGCCTGGACATTTCATTCAATTATCATTTTATGACCTGTCCAAAGTCATTTTACAAATGCAAGCAAGTCTCCTGGGTCTAGGAGTCTGAAACAGCCCTGGGTCCTTGCTCACAAGACGAATTTGGAGTCAGCATTCACAGGACCTGAACACCCCAATCCTTTGGGGTTTGAAATGGCTCCCGTGAAAGCAGGAAGTGCTGCAACTGTGTGAAAGTGGCTGATACAGTCAAGAAGAAGGTGATGCATTTTCAAAGAAAGAGCACCATAGAATGGTAAGATTGCTACAGAAACCACATCCTCTTCAGAACAAAACACAAAACATCTGCTGAACACGTTATTTGTTGTGGAAGATAAATAACAATCCTACATGCTACTTTTGTTACTGACAGAAAACATGAAGACAAAATATAGGGAATTAAAACACTTGTTTTTTTAAAACTACAAAGTGCACGAACACTTATAAAAGACAAATGACCAATCAAGGAGCTGGAGGCTGGGTAGGAGGCTCAGTTGGTAGTATTTATCATATGTTCAGAAGGATCTGAGCTTGTGAAATTATACGGGCAATTTTTATATTTTCCCCAACTTTTTAAAGTTTTGTTTTTCACATTTTGTTTTTTAAATCTATTTGTAACTAAGTATGATTTAGGTATCTATTTATTTGAGTGATTAATTTAGCTACTTTATGTATCGATATGCCAAGATAATTTAATTGCCGTGTGGTCTTCACTTCTGAAATCTGAGTCCACGTGGCTGCACTGCAGAAGCTTTTAAAGGGACTGAACAGGGTGGCAAACCAAGCCGTCATGTGAGTCATCATCGCCCTAAACTGTGAAGCCTAAGGAGACATTAATCCACTCACCCCCATCCCTAGCTCTTTTCCTGTTTATCTTATGTTTTTCAAAATTCTCATAAGGGCTTAGTGTCTGGTTACATTTTTGTAGACTCACTGCAGTGCAATTTTTGAAGTAGGAGAAGGAGGAGCAGGAGGAGGAGGAGGAGGAGGAGGAACAAAATGCTTCCTAGAAACGCTCAAATGTGATTTCAGAGCAAGATCTTTCTGTGAACATTCTACCTCGAGAATAGAAGTTGAAGTGCTGCTTTCTGCCACTAGATGGCAGTGTTTCTCTGCAAACCAAACCGGACGCACAGACTCCCGGAGTAGATAGATGGTGGTCTCCCCTGAAGGGACACAGGGCACCAGGCAGCTGCTTCCACTCAAGAAGCCAAATGAGAAAATGTGCAGCTTCTCTTTACTGGAAGTTGCCCCCTGAGCCTCGAGGCTGAGATGTAACTAAGGAAGCCGAACGCTTGGTCCTAAACGGAGGGTAAGATTTTAAGCTCAGATGCCTTAGTGAATGGTCCTGGGAGCAGGTACCGTCCAATGAGGGTATCTAACTTTCGAATTAAGTGGCAGTTGCTTTTCTTCTTTCTTCCTGCGTTTGTCTTGAACAGTCTGGATTGTGATGGATATGCATTGCTGCTTCAGATGCAAGCGAGACTCAGTGAGGAAGGTTCACCTCACAAGAGGCTCACTGCCATCTTGTCTCCCCTTTAAACAAATAAATAACAACAAAACAGACTTGAGGGGAAAGCAAACTTTGCAGAGTACCCCCTTCATATGACCACCTTCTTCTCTCGGTATCTATAGAGACAACACTAATTTTGAAAAGTGTGCTGGGATCTTGCTATGTACACAGAGGCCTTTGGTTAGTGCTGGAGAAGAGCTGTTCTATTGCTGTATAATACACACACACACACACACACACACACACCCACACATACACAGAGAGAGAGAGTCAAGGTTTCACTGTGTAGCCCTGGCTGATCAGAAATTCATCATATAGACCAGACTGATTTTGAACTCACGGAGATCTTCTCGACACTGCTTCCCAAGCATTGGGACTAAAGGTGTGCCCCACCACGTCCAGCCAATGTATAATCGTCATTTACACAACAAAAGTGACAGCCAACCTGTCTGGGAAGGGCTGTATTGCTCGGTTCTCTCCTCTTTCCTCTGCCCTTTGGTGTGTGTTGTCAGGGACCAGGACAGGTCCTCCCCTGCTCTACCCCTGAGCTACTCTAGCCTTCATTTCATAAAAACTAAAATGTTTTAGGTGGTTGTTACTTTTATGACTTAATTCATAACATCACTGACTATTTTATCATTCTAATAACCTAGGGTTATTAGGAAAATGTGAAAAAATATGATCTTCCCCAATTCTATTTCCCTCTACAACCTCCACATTAATTTTTTTCATAGAAAAAATAGTCATTATTTTAATTGTCAGGAGCATTTTATCCTTTATCAATAAATGTCCCCAAATTGGTAAACTCTGGAATGAGATTGCCTGATTAGATTTCTGTATCTAATATTGAACTTGGTGTTTGTTTGTTTATTTTATAGGTGTTTGTTTGCTTACTTTATAGGACAAAGTCTCCCTGCGTAGCTCAGGCTGGCTTCAAATTCCCATCCTCCTGCTTCAGCCTCCTAAAGCTTGCTCCCTTTATCTGTAGAGCGGAGATATTGTGGTGAAGGCCCTCCCTCACAGCCCTGGTTGAGAGATAATGGCTGCTACAATAGCAAGCACATAGGAACTACCTGGGAGGTGTGGCTCTGAGCTAAAACCCAGCTCAGCATTCACTAGACCCAGAAGTTCAATCCTCACCACTACAAAAAAGAAAACAGCCCAACAAAGATTAATTTTTATATTGTCATTATCAATTAATTTTATATTGTCACTTTATCAATTCAACTTTTTCAGCTACTATGAAATTATTTGTTGTTACAAACTTTGGACTGAGAACACAGGACTGGAGAGATGGTTCTGTGGCTGAAGGCAGTGCAGGTATGAGGACCTGGATTCAGACTCCCAGCGCCCACAGAAAAGCTGGCCCAGCAGCGTGTGTCTGGAAACCCTGTCCTAAGGGCAGAAGCAGGAGAGCCCTGCCTGGTACCCAGTCAGGTTAACAGGATGGGCTTCTGGTTCAGTGAGAAGTCTTGTCTCAAAAAGATAATGTGAAGAAGCAATTAGGAAAGACATTCTGATCTCAACCTCTGAGCAAAACAAGTGAACATCATAAATGATAATGAAAAAAAAAAACAAGCTGGGAATAGTGTTGCATGCCCATAATTGCAGTTCTTGAGGGGTAGAGGCAGGGAGATCATGAGTGTGAGATCAGTCTGTACTACATAGTGAGTTTTTATCTCAAGAAACCAAATAACACCTGAAAAATAATCATGTATAATCTCACTACCAAAGATGATGTCACTACCCAGAAATATCCAATTTGGGGGTAATACTATTTAAAACTTAATCTATGTGGGGTCATACTACACAGTCTACTTTGTTACTATTTGAGGCTTATGTTAAAAACATGATTTTTGTCAACTGAAAGATAATTAATTGCATGAGTATTTTATCTTTCTTTCTTACCAGAGGTTTAACAGAAAATGACTTTTGGGGTGGTCAAGAGGGTCCCACATTGATGCACTAAATAAGAGAACTGTGCAACAGGGACAGATGGGTGTGGAAGGTGTAGCTAAGAGTTAAGAAGTCAGTAAAAAGTAAACAAGACAGCTGGGTGGTGGTGGTGCATGCCTTTAACCCCAGCGTTCAGGAGACAGAGACACTCAGATCTCTTCCTTAGTTCAAGCCCAGCCTGCGAGTTCCAGGACAGTCAGGGCTACACAGAGAAAAACCAGTAAATAAATAAATGATCAAGATTTAGCAGGAACGTGAATGTGGAGGGGAAGGCCATGTTCTGGTGAGGAACAGTAAATCAGGTAGTTCCAGAGAACATTCCTTTGGAAAGTTCTTTTCACCAGTTTTTGAAAACTGTAGAACTCAAGGGAAAAGCAACAGACAAGAAGAAGAAGAAGAAGAAGAAGAAGAAGAAGAAGAAGAAGAAGAAGAAGAAGAAGAAGAAGAAGAAGAAGAAGTCCCTCCAACTGATGCTGTAGTCACTTTGTGTTTTGCCATTTCCTCTTTGTGCAGTATCTGTAACCATTAGGCCATTGATTTTAGCTCACTGCAAGGGCGTAGGGGGTGCTGGACCAAGAGATAGTTCTGGGGACCGGTGCTACTGTGTACTAACCAGGCAAACATAAGCAGTCCTGAGCCTAAGCCCAAAGGCTGTGGCGCTAACTCCTGGAGGGCCTGGAGTTTGCCATCAGGCATTAGGCTTGGCCGTGAGAGGGGGTAGCTCCATTTTCCATCTGTGTCCCCATGATTTTGTGGGTGGGCCTCACTGCTGGCACCTAACACTGATGTAAGAGAGAAGGGTAGATAGGCCAGCTACTTAAAATGACAGGAAGGTATGTAGGCATGTGTATACCAGACCAGGAGATCTGGCAGAAGCAGGGGATGTGCATCTAAGAGCCAGGCAAATTTTCTACATCATTTACCTGCTGCACGTTCCTAGCATCACCACAGCTTTAGAGCTGGATGGCAAAGCCAAGACCTCCTCTTGGCAGATGGAGAGCAAAGGCTCCATGCCAAGTGATCTGGATGAACCTGACAGAGCCCAGTGCTGGTGAGCAAGATTGCCCTCTGGTTCTGATTCTCCCTTGAGGGCTCTGGGATGCTCTTGTACTTGTGTTTAGTGCCAGCTTGGCCTTAGACTCCAACGCTGTCAATATGGATGCAATCACACACTGTTATTTCCACCTTTCCCCACACAGCCTCAGCAATCAGCCCGGCATTCCCATTCAGGCCAAGCACAGCCACACTTCTCTGTGAAAGGCAGTTGTAACTTTCTATGTAATTCAATGGCAACTGATGTATGAGGAAAGATGTTAGAAATGCAAGCAATTAGATGTTTCAAAAGCTCCACATATTCCTGGGTTGCTCACTGCTCTCCAGGGGCTCTGAGTCTGCTCCCTGGTGTTCCCACTCATCTATCCATCCCTGATGGTAGCTGGAAATGTAAGAAGTCCACCTTAAGGTTGTCTTAGCATTCTCATCCAAGTGCAGAGTTGTATAAATTGTTCTCTGTCCTGGTTACAGGAAGCTAATCATACCCAGGTCCCAACTGATGTGCTATTGAAATATGGGGAAGTCAATTTGTCTCGATGTATTTCAGAATCAGATTGAGCAAGGAGAAGCCTCTTCTGCTGTGAGGATTTGAGAAATAACAGATAAGGAAAGAAGATAAAACTCAGGGGGAGGTGGAGATAAGGTAAAACCGGCATGTAAACATATTTTAAATTGCTATAGCTCAGGTTTCCTTTTTGTAAGTGAAAATCACGTCCCGACAGAGTGTCCATCTAGTTGCATGGGAGATGAGTTATAATTCAAGGACATCTTTTGAAAACATGTAACTTGGGGTTGAGAAGATGGCCCAGTAGTAAAGAGCACTTGTTACTGTTGCAGAGGCCTGGGTTTGGTTCCCAGAATCCTCACATTAGCTCACAACTGCTCATAACTTGAGTGCCAGGGATCTGACACTGTGGCCTGCACTGCACATAATGCACAGACGGACATGCAGGCAAACACTCATGTATATAAAATAGAAAATAAAATAGCAAAAAATCTTACAAAACTATTTTGGAAAGGGCCCCAAATTATGTAGCTATTAAATGCATATGTAGAATTATAACTCAAAAATTGACCTTCTTACTATTACACTGAAATGAGTGTCTCAACAACAGAGAACATGTTTAACTTGGAAGCTTCATGATCCTAGGATATTGCTGCATATTTTGGGAAGAAACATAAACTAATAAGAAATAGTGTGAGGATATAAAACTCCTGTTAAGGGAATCATATGTTTAAAAAATTCTCTGACAATTTCACGCACATGTACCATGCATTTTGACTTACACACACACACACACACACACACACACACACACACACACACACAACCTTACCCTCTTTCATCCCACCCATTCTCCCTCTTCTCAACGAGGCCCTTTCTCGTTTTCATGTATTTTTTTACTTGTTTGTTTTGCTTCTTTTTTTTTTTTTTTTTTTTTGGTGACCCACAGAGTTTAACTGAGGTGGCATGCATGCCCACTGGTGGGGGTTACTTACTAGAATGCTCACAGCAGCTTAGCACTGGTTATACCACCAAGCAAAGCTTCCGCTGCCCACAGTACCTCAGGGAGAGGTGGACGCCATGAGCTCCTCCCCATCCATGATGGAATCCCGCCCTGTCTTGTGCAATCCTTCTGCTGGTGATCACAGCTATTGTGAGTTTATGAAGACAGCAGTCATGCCATGTCTAGAAGATGGCATTTCAGAACACTCCTCCCCAGCCTCCGACGCTCACATTTTTTTCTGCTCCCTCTTCCATGTTGTTCTCTGAGCCTTGAAGGGTGTGATAAAACAACTCATTTAGAACCGAGCACTCAACAGTCACTCACTCTGCACACTGTGACCCGGTATGTGTATTAGTGTCCTTGCTAGTTTTATATCACCTTGACTTAAGCCAGAGTCTCATCTGAAAGGAGGGAGCCTCAATTGAGAAAACACCTCCATAAGATCCAGATATAGAACATTTTCTTAATTGGTGATTGATTGTGGGTGGTACCATCCTTAGGCTGGTGGTCACAGGTTCTAGAAGAAAATAGACTAAAGCTGGGAGAGTGGCACACACCGTTAGCCCCACCCAGCACTCAGGAGGTAGAATGAATTCACTGTGACTATGAAGTCAGCCTGATCTATATAGTGAATCCCGTTACAACTAGAGCTATATAGTGAGACCTTGTGTTAAAAGAAAAAGATAAAGATATATAATCTGTCTGAGCAAGTCATGATGAACAAATCTGTAAGGAGCATCCCTCCATGGCCTCTACATCAGCTTCTGCCTCTAAGTTCCTGCCCTGGCTTCCATCAGTGATGAACTACAATGTGGAAGTGTAAGCTGAATAAACCCTTCTCTCCACAACTTGCTTTTTGGTCATGGTGTTACAGCAATAATAACCCTAAGACAACCAGCTTTACCTCTGACCCCCTGCAAACAGTAGCTTCTCTTCATGTGTATAAACATAACTATTTAGAAGGCAGTGTAATATCATGCCCATTTAGGATCTGGCACTAGGTTCCCCTCTATGACTTCCAGTGGCTTTTGACAGGGTTTCTAATTGTAGACATGAATTCTATCCTGGTGAGGAAGCCTCAAATCCAATCAGAAAATACATGGGTGGCTGCTATTGTCTATGCTAATATTTCAACAGTGGACACATCTCCTCTGGTGGGTTGATAGTTTAGCTTATAGGGTTCATAGCTGAGAAAGACCACCAACGATTCCCCTTTTCCCAGAACTAAACAGCAAGGAAGAAGCTTCCAGTTAATCTCCCATGACTTCTCTGAGGTCTGTAATAAAGTATGTGGTGTTTTCAGCAGATCTCACCACTTTGGTGGGCAACCAAGAGAAATAACAGTAACCCTGGTGGCTTCTGTGGCCTCATGACCAAAAAGTCACAGGAAGGTATCCATGGCTGGCATTTTTATAATCGACATGAGTCATGTGTTTTAAAAGACAGACTAGAATTCTAAAACTGGAATTTCTGTATTTGGGTAGGATAGAACAATTCCATTTTCACATGAGAACTCCTTTCTTTTTTTCTACTCAACTTTTTTCAGACTCTGGCCAAGCGCATCCCAGCGGAGGCAAAAAGCGAAGGGGCTCGAAGTTGCATTAAGACTGTCGATTTGTTTGGACAAACACACTGTTTTCATTGAATAGTTCAAATAGCAAAGAATGTTTACATTGTTTCTTTCTTGCTTACCCCCAAGGGAAGGAGTAAACAGTGTAGCTTATTTCATTGATGTGCAGTGTGGAGGGGAGCAGACATTTCGAAACCAAACTTCCTTGGATAGAACTCCAGCTGAATGACCCAGGCCAATGGGGCCCTCAGCACCCCACTCTCAGTCTCTGGACCAGCAAGCTCATGGTGGTCCTCGGGTGGTCCTAACAGCCTGTCCCCACCACTGCCATAGGCACTGTGGTGACTTCTGGCTTCCACGATACTCACCATCCAGGCATGATGGTTCATCCTTGCAATCCTAGAATTCAGAAGGCTGAGACTGGAGGATTGCTATGAATTGAAGGCCAGCCTGGGATATAGAGTGACACCCCATCTCAAAAATCCCAAATCAAGAACAAACAAAGAAAAGAAAGAGCCAAAGACACCACAACAAATAAACAAACTGGAACAAAATAGCACCCAAATTGTTTCCCTAGCCTGTGTCTCCTGGGAAGGAAGGCAGGGTATACTGTTGAAAGAGTACAGGCTTTGTGATGAGAGAGGCCTGAACTCTACAGGCGCCTCCATGTTCGCATCCTTAACTTCAGTATTGTTCTATAAATCAGGCCCGAGTGAGTGGCTTGGACCTCACACACAGCCCAGAGGGTCATGTGAGATGTAAGAAAAATAAATGGTATAATGTTCAGCCATCTTCCCCCCCCTCCACCTCCCACCTCCCCCCACCTTCCCCCACCTCTCCCCACTCCCGCTGTGCAGCCCTGGCTGTCCTGGAATGTAGACCAGGGTGGCCTCAAACTCAGAGATGGGCCTGTCTCTGCCTCCCAAGTGCAGAGATTAAAAGCATGCACCACTGCCACATGGATTATTTTTAACCTCTTTGTATCTATAAAATAAAGTCCTGCTTTTAAAGACTTCTATGATCCCAATGGTTTTAACACAGTTTGTAAAAACTTGGTCGTTCAAGGTATAGGATTCCTCTGAACTTGTGTATTTCTACCTGTAAGATGACTCATCAAGTCCTCATCAAGCAAAGAGTGGTCAGTAAAGGGGCCAGCAAGAGTGGAGGGGACAAAATGACAAGGTATAATGACATGTGTATATGTATGAATATGCCATAGTGAAACCCATTACTTTGTATGTTAAATTAAAAATAATATTTCGGGGGGATGGACAGATAGCTTGATAAAAGAAGATCTGGGTTTGATCCTCAGCACCCAGGCAGAGGGGCTCAGGACCACCTGTAACTCCAGCTCTCCGGGGTCCAACACCTCCGGCCTCTATCGACACCTGCACTCACATTCACATGTTTACACACAGATGTACAATCGCTCACATAGCTCAAAAATAAATCTTAAGATTCTAATTTTAAAAATAAACAAAATATAATTTTAAAAAGAGGAAAATAAAAAATGCTTTGAGACATTAAGTGCAATGTTAAGCACTTAAAAAAAAAAAAAAAAAAAAAAAAAGCATGTTTTCTTTCTCACACTGGCCTGGTAAGGAAGGAAATCGTGCACTTCTACAAATGATGCAACTGAGGTGTAGCCAAAGTGAAATCATGCTGCTGGCATGTGAGCCGAGTATTGCCATTCTAATGCTATTTTAAAGTATACCTATGTGCTAATGTTATAATTTTAGCACCACACTCAAAAATTGTACTAAATCTCCAGATATTATTTTATTACACTCAGAAGCAATACTGAAATCCAAATACTCAGCTATGGTAATGATACCACCATGCTGATACAAATCAGATCGTAGAGTGTTTGGTTACTCCACACATAGTTGTACCACTATTGCACGAGTGGGCACATCTAGCCTGGTGGGCTGGTGTTACAGCTTGAAGTTCACAGCTTGGAAAGACCAATGATGACAGCAGTCTGCATGGAACCTTCTGGTACAGTATAAAAGCTAACCAGTAGGGAGGAAGTTCTGTCTCAGTTCTAGCTTAATTTCTTTTTTAAAATCACTCGCCTCCTCATGGCTTTGTGATTTGCCAATTGCACCAAGTTAGGCCTCTGTAAATCACTTCCTTCCAGCGTGCACAGTGACAGACCCTAACTGCCTCAGGCAGACACTTCCACCTTGCCTTTGCTCCACTGCTACTGTTTCTAGACAGGACAAGTTTTGTGTCTTCTCTAAAGGTTTTCCTCTTCACCCCAGGCAGGCACCTGATCTCCCTGGGCACACAGAGGTGGAACCACCATTTTCAAGTGTGTCCACTGCTCAATGATGGCTTCCTGCTGTCAATTCCATGAGCTCATCGATTCCTCTGAGAGTAAGAACCAATGACAGAAAAACTTACGACACTTATTAAATCCTTTTAATTAAAGCTGTTGAAATCTAGTCCCCTTCTCCTCCAAACCTCAATTTCTCATGAGAACAACATCAGTCTCCAGATTTTCCATTGGCTTTCCTCAGAATCTATCATTCACAAGACAAAAAAAAAAAAAAAATCAAAGACACAGACTGAGTATGGATTCTTATAAACCACAGTGTGAATATGCTTCAGAGCAGACTCTGAAACTTGACAAGAAGCGCTTTGCTCTCTCTCTCTCTTCTTTCTTTCTTTTGTGATATTAGGAATTAAACCCAGAGCTCTGCAATGGTAGACACTGGTCCACCACAAGCTGAGTTCCCATCTGGGAAGCGGAAACGTGGAGGGTTTTTTTTTTGTTTTGTTTTGTTTTGAGAAATCAGGTCTAGAGTCCTATAAATGCTTTCCTCAGGGAATCTGCCCTCCTTTAAGAGTGACCTTGAAGCTCTATTTTTCGTGAGGAAACATAGCATTCAAACTAACCAGACCAGGTGAGTGGCAGGAATTACATAATTAGATGATATGTTTTACATCAAGATTTTGCTGGAGCATGCCTGGAGAGTCTTTGGCAAAATGCTATATCCATATGAAGCCAATAGTAATGTAAATCAGTTAAATTCATTTGAAAATTAGGTAGACATTTGATCTAAGAACAGTAAAAATGTTTGGCCTTTTGATTCAGTAATCACTGGTATCCCTTCTGGGCCTTTGGCTAAGCTCAAGAGCAGAATCAATGATCCCTTTGGCAAGAATTCCTGGCAAAGAATCTAAAGACACTGAAGGTTACATATTTGAAAATATTCACTATTATCTTTATTTTTAGTTTCAAAAATTTGGAAGCAGATTTAATAATAAATACCATTTGTATGGTTTCAGCAATTCAGACACAGCTGTCACCACGGCTTTTGATTTATGGTGGCCGAGGGGCCTCAGAGGGGCAGTTCTCATCCTTCCTTTGTAGATGCAGAGACTCGGGCTCAGAGTAGTTAAGGGACAGAGACCACACACATGGAGAAAAGCAAGAGAGAATTCAAGTTCTCTCATACCCAAGACTGCTCTCTCTCTCTCTCTTTCTCGGTGTGTGTGTATGTGAAAGAGAGAGAGATGTGTCCTTTTCACCAGCAGTAGGCCAAAGGTTAACTCTATGAATCTGATGAAATGAAGACATAGCCTTCAAAATAAGCATTACAAAAAGGAACGCATCATCAAAGCCAGGGACAGACTTGGGGGCTGGAGATATGATCAGCAGCTAAGAGCACTGGCTGCTCTTGCATAAGACCTGGGTTCAATACTCAGCACCCACATGGTGGTTTACAACCATCTGTAACTTCAGTCCCAGAGAATCCAATGTTGTGGATTCCAGAGTCCAGAACCCCCAAAAGACCAAGAGACTGGTCTGATGCAACAGCAAAGGGTCTCTTTATTGACAAACGAGTTTGAGTCACCCAGTCCGACGAAGTGGCAGTAGAGTAGGAGCGATCGTGAGCAGCACACAGCAAAGGTTTTTACTGGGGGAGGAAGCTCTAGGATCTTTAGAGCTGTGGGGTTACAGTCCTGGGATTGGTCCAAACTTAGGCTAGAGCTACTTGTTATGAATTTATTGGCTGCTTTGAATTCTAGGGCTGTTTGAACATTTAGCAGTGGTCATTAAGGTTTACCTATATCAGCAGATATGTTCCTGGAGACTATATGTTTTATTGTTAAAGTCCCTTTTCCAGGAAGGGAATATTTGCAATGTCAGGTATTTCCCCTTAGATGCTGCTCCTCCCTGGCTGGTGTCTGTTCATGGGCCCTTCCTGGAACTACCTACCAGGTGCCAGCAAAAGCCTGCTGTCGGTCTGGCTTTCGTTAAGGTGTGTGTGGTCAAGCTGCTCTGGGCCGCACACCAATACCTTCTTTGGACTTCCTCATTCACCAAGCATGCACATGGCAAAACACACACTATAGGCAAGATACTGATAGGTATAAAAATAATTGAATAGTAATAGATATTTAAAGATTTGATTGAAAATACAAAGTACAAAACAAAATCTCACCTTTGCTATAATTATTACAAACATATGGCAGTTATAGTATGAAGAATTAGGAGGAAAAGGGAAATGAAGAACACAGAGCAGCCTCCTCTTACCTTGTGTTAGTGGGTCATAGTTCCATACTGCTGTGAGCTAGCCAATGCCCCTCTGCTTTCAGATTTCTAGTTTCCATAGGTTAAAGTAGCTATACTTGGGTGCACTCATTTTGAGAGTACTAATATAAAAGCATCAAAACATGATAAGGGGTTTCCTCCTAGGGTTATGGCTCTGTAGACTAACAAAGGCCTGTGAAGGTTGGGCACTCGGAATAGAAGCTGAGCCCACAGGCTCAGACCACATTCTGGATGTGCCATCTCAGTGACACTTGGGAAGTCAACCTGTGTGGAGCCCCGGAAGATGGGCTTCTCTTTTGAAGGTGACTAAAGAAGGCAAGGCTTTTGTGATAAAATTGGGGTTGGGACCCGGAAAGCTGACACTGTCCTCAGCGTTCATGATTGAATGCTAGATTTGAGAGGACGCAGGTGCACCACCCCAGTCTACTCTTTAGGCCCCATTTACAAGGCTCCTTGTATTCCTTGTTCTCATGACGGACTTCCAACCCATACAAAGAGGCTTTGAGATGTTAGTAAAATACAGGTAATGGAAGAAATGGAGGTCTAACCCTTCCTAGATGCCACAAGGCTCCGAGACAGTGCATGTGTGGGGATATACATAGTGTGAAACCTGCCCCCCACCACCACTTCCCTCCCATGGTCTTGCCTGAGGCTAGCAATCATCCCAGTCTCCCCGCTTCTGCTGAGACAGCAGGCTGTGCCTTGATACACTTCACCACCTCACTAGTGTTCTTTCTTTTTCTTTCATGACACCTTTGTCGTGGTGGTGTTACCTACGACTCAGCCATCACACCGATATGGATGTAGGCTCCCCTTTGTCACTAGTGATGTCTCTTTCCAGGTGCAGTCATGGAATCTGCTGGAATGCTGTAAGGTAAAGTTAGTACCATGAGTACATTCACTGTTCTCGTGGTCTGCCATTCTGAATCACAGCAGGTTGGATAAAGATGCTGGGAGGTTGAAAAGAAAGCTGTATGGTAACAGTGCCTGGCTATGGGACTTTAGATATGCTGTTCACTGGAACTCACTATTAATGTTCTTTGAAGTATTCATTGGGGGTTTAGAAGGAAAATACCACATAGCGCCTTCAAGGTAAGAGGCAGCCACTACATATAATTATTGTACTTTGAATAAGCAAGTGATTTAGGTAATCAGGGTATGAACATTAGTGCCAGAGTGTCTGTATGACCTTGAAAAGCTCACCTTCCCCATCTGATCAGTAAGATGATGACATAGAAATAGTACCTGCCTCCTATGGGTTTTCTGAGGATGAAAGTCATTATATATGCAGAATTGTTCTGCTAGCATCTGGCATAGGATGCTTGGCACTTGTGAGCTGCCACTCCGGAGGATGTTCACGGCATTTCCCTTCCCATGATTCAGAAGAGAACAGAAATGCCACCATTAAGAGGTACAGCTTCAATTATTTCTTCATATAACGAATGTGTAAGTATAAGAGTAAAATAAGGGGCTTGGAGAGATGGCTCAGTGGTTAAGAGCACTGACTGACTGCTCTTCCAGAGGACCTGGGTTCAATTCCCAGCACTCACATGGCAGCTCACAGCTGTCTGTAATTCCAGTTCTAGGGCTGACGTACATGCAGGCAAACACCAATGCACATAAAAGTAGATAAATTAAAAAAGAAAGAACATCTTTTTTAAAAAGAGTAAAGCATTAGCATATAGATCAGAAATTTGATGATGTGAAAAAACCCACAGGAATTCAAGGATTGTTTAATATTATAAAATCTGTTATTATAATTTACCAACTTAGGAAAATCTCATTATTATATATTTGGGAGCCCAAATAACTGTTTGTCAAAATTCAACAGCCCTTGATTTTAGTTTAAAAGTTTTAGTCAGAAATAAACACTATCCATTCATATGTAGATGCATGTAAACACAATAGTTAAAAAAATCTGTTATGATTCTTCATGTTGAAATACTAGGAGCCTTTTCCTGTAGTCAAAATGTAACTAGCCATAGGCGACCACTATTTGCTACAGTTCTGAAAGTGCTATTCAATACAATTAGACAAGATAAAACCCACTACAGATATGGGCAGATAATTATTGATGACATCATTATAAGCCCCTGACATTCATAAAAATCTATTGAAAAACTCTTAGGAAGACTAAGGTATTTAAATAAAATGCCTGGTTACAAAGTTAGCGATTACAAAAATTAATGTTTCCTGTATATGAAGACAATGAAATTGATCACTTCTCAGCCTGCTTAGCTAGATGATCCCCCCCCAGCCCTTGTATTCTCTCTCTCTCTCTCTCTCTTTTCCCCTCTCTATAGGCTAGATCTCCCCTGCCTTGGAGCAGTGGGCTGTGATGGATGAATTCTGTTGGATCAATTGCAGGGGTGGCTTGGAGCAAGGCAATTCCCTGACACATACCTTTTTGTTTCTTCTGGGTACCTGCTGGCAAGAACTAAATATGGATCTGTTATGTTAGGGGCATGTGTGTCAAATATGAGTCTTTGAAGTTGTTCAAATACAGAGGATTAGTCATAGTTCTAGAGAGCTATAAAGACTAGCCCAAAGAGGCAGAGTTCATATGGCTTCCTGCATCTGTTAACCTGGCTTCAACACATTTCCTTATGGCTACTTGAGGCACTGTTTGCCTTGAAATAGTCACAGATTTAATCAATTCTCCACGGTATTCGACCTCTTGAACCCATACAAAGACGATATTTGATCATTGTCTTAATAGCTCAAATACAGAAGGCAGCGCAATCGGATCAGAGTTACTTCTCGGATCATTAAGGTTGTATGTAAACTCCATGTGTTAGCTTCCTTTCAGATCTGCTACCAAATCTAGTGTGTTACTTTGTGATCAGCTGTCTATAGTGTAGTGTGGTTCTCTTTTTATGTAAAATGTGTTGTAAGGCCTGGGGCTGTATCTGGTAACACTTTAAAAAGTAATGTTCATGGCACAAGCTGACCAGAGATACATTTATAGAAGCCGTTAATTTAACAAAATTTTGATGAATTTGAAATGACTAAGATTTATTTATTTTGAAAATTAGCATCAAGATTTTAGACTATTTTGATTTGTTATTGAGTTCACAGTAAGTATTTTGTAAATTTTAAGAAACAAAAATAATTATTACTAAATTACTTTTAAAAACCATTTTGTTTTGAGCTTCTTTAGCCACATCCAAAAAGAGAGAGAACTTTGATTTGACCATTAAATCATCAATCCTCAAACTTTTTTGAAAACTGATTTCGTGGTCACTATTACTTTTTTAAGAATTTTGTTACTGGAACCACAAAAGGACTCCTTTATTTAACATGCTCTATTGGTATAACTAAGAACATTTCATTTGCAAAAATTGGAAACGTATCTACTTAATAGATCTACTTAGGAGCTTGTGCAATCATTTTTCTGGTTAAAAGTTTTGTGGTAGATGCAACTTTGTGTTTCCTTTTGTTCTCTCCTCCACAGGTGGATTTAGATTGTTCTAAATAAACCACAAAATAAAAATGTATCAACTACTTAACATTTCTCTGTTGAGTTTTAAATTCCTTCCTCCTCTCCCTCCCTCTTTCCTTGCCTTCCTTTCTTCCTTTTCGCCTTCATTTGATAAATATATACGGAAAACCTTTTACAGGTTAGGCACGTTCGCCCTGGGCTTAAAATACTCAACAGTCTTTCTGTCCTCCTGAGTTCTGATTTGGTGGAAATAAGACGTGGACAACTAGAAAGAAGCCACTGGTGTCTCTAGTCTAACTCCCAGGTGGGCGGGGCCCCAGTCCCCCAGCTGTCAATCACACAGAGAAGGGAAGCCCTCAGCTGCTGCTCTCACTGGTTGGGAGCTGCAGGCATTTGTAATTGGTTGACATCTTTGTATCACTGTAAAGGACTTTCAGGAAGAGGGCCCTCCCTTCAAATCTCACTTCTTACTGTGCTGTAGGGTTGCTTCCTTCATCTTGTAAGCTGGTTCTCACACCTATTAGATGGGCATGCTAATCCTCCCTTAAGTCCCGCCATTTAGATGAGTCCATCAGTCTTGTCTAGTACACGGCAGCAGGAGCTACTTTACCCTAAGTGACAGTGCCAGTCCTTTGTCCCACAACAGATTTGCACTTAGCAGTGTCGGTGGTGATTTCACCCACTTTGCCAGACTGTTCTCATCATCTAAGGGGATAGAGAGTTCTATAATATTCTTTCTCATTGACCCTTCTGGCTTTGACTTGTGAGTCTAGAGTCTTGTTCAACTGTATCCATCTGTGACTCCAGGTAGGGAGGATACCCATCTTCTTTGTCTTAGGCCAAGGGCTTTCCTTGGCTATAGGACTTTTGGTGTTGAACCTGGGAGCAGTTTGAGCTAGCTGCTCACGCTGAGCTGACCCCAGGCCTCTTGGCACTTCCTATCCCACCTTTGTGGTGAAAAGTCTTGATTGTCGCCTTGATTAGAATGTGAGCTGCTTAGGAGATTCCTGAAGCACACTGGAATGACTGTGAGGAAGTTTCTGGAGAGGTTTGTAACTCACTGTAACATCTCAGTAGGGCAGTCTAGTTGCACCATCCATCAGGCTGGGGGTCCGATGGAACAAGAGAGAGGAAGAAGCTGGACAGCACACTTAAGCTCTGCTGGGTTTTGTTTGCTTTTGGTTTTGCTTTTTAGATTTATTTTGTGTGTGAGTATTTTGTTTTCATACTGGTCCATATATCACATTTGTCCCTGGGTGCCCTTGAAGGTCAGAAGAGGGCATTAGATACCATGGAACTAGAGATACAGGTGGTTATGAAGCACAATGTAAATGCTGGGAATTGAACTTGGGTCTTTTGGAAAAGCAGCTGGTGCTCTTAACCAACTGCTGTGCCATCTTTCCAGCCTCAAATTCTACTTTAAAACATTATGTTATTTATGCATTTGTGTGTGTGGCTTGTGCCCACCAGTTCCTCCCTTATACCATATGGGTTCCAGGAATCGAACTCAGGGCATCAAGCTTGGTAGGAAGTGCTTTCACCTGAAGAGCCATCTGACAGGCCCTCTCCTCTATAGAATGTGTCTGTTGCCTCTGCCCGTGGGCAGATGCCATTCCTCAGCTTTCCTCAGTCTCTCACACCAGTGACTCTCCAGGGGCTTCCAGCTTTTCAGCACTGGATTGGGGCTGCTTTACCCCTGCTCTAAGGCCTCTAGGTTCTCAGTGCTGACACTGCCATTAGACAACTGAGCCTCCAACGTGTCTAGTAAGTTCCCCTTTACAGTTCCAACACACTACTGATTCTGTTTTGCTAAAGGATCCTGGCTAACCCACCTGCCCCCCAATATATCACTAGATGCAAAGACAGAACATAAGGTAGAAACTCCCTCCCTTCAAGTATAGAGTTGAGTGGGTGAAGTCACAGCCATGTGGTCTTGCCACTTCTTCATCCTGGCCAGAGCCACAGGGAAGGCTGACAAAAACCTCTGGGTGCAATGTTTTGATTTCGAACAGAGGCTTGGCCTTGTGGTTGCTCCCTCGTGGAGAGCTAAGCTCTACCAGCCCCAGCTGAGATACCACTTACCAGCTGGGAATCTTCAGGGGCAGGGCCTGTGCAACATGTTTACAAGCTGTGTGGCTATTAGCAACATCTTATAGCTCCAGCTAATTAATGGGGAGAGTGGCTGATGCAGCCCAGCTCTAAAGAGGACCAAATTGCATCAGCGTTTGGGCCTAAATTGATACCAAAAAATAGCTCATCCCAGGTGTGTTCCCCAGAAGGTTGCTTGTTTGCTGAGCTTCAGCTATAGTAGGTCCCAAAGAGGCCAGGATGTCAGGGTTACCCGTTGATTAAGGTCATTTAAATTGGCTAAGCCAGACATCCATTCCAAGGGGCAAAGGTTGTACATATGCACCCACCTAGTCGGTTCTACTAGGTTGCTAAAAAGTGAAAGTGATAGAGACTCAATACATTCTAAGTTTGTAACGAAGGAGCTTCCCCTTCGATACATTTTCCTTTAAATTATTCATGTTATTTAGACAGGAATTAATGTCCCTTACTTTTACAAGGACATAACTTCATGATGGCTTTTTGAACTCAGTGTGAATTGAGTTTTTTTTTTTTTTTTAATTGTATTTTTTAAAATACACCTTTATATTCTGTTGTGGTTTGAACGAGAAATGTCCCCCATAGTCTTGGGCATTTGAACACTTGGTCGTTCCCAGCTGGTAGCACTGTTTGGGTGGCACAGTCTTGCTGGAGGAAATACATCCCTGGGGTGAGCTCTGAGATTAAAAAGTCTCCACCACTGGAAGAGAAAAGAGGGGGAAGGGAGTTTGAACAAGGGTATACATGGATACAAAATATGACTTTATTCATAATAATAAAAACTCTCCACCACTTCCTGCTCATTCATTTTGCCTCATGTTTGCCGGTCAAGACCTGACCGCTCAGCACCCAGGCCCTGAGGCCATGCCTGCTGATTCTGCTGCTCTTTCCTCTTGTAATGGACTTTTATCCCTCTGGACTCATAAACCCCAATAAATCTTCCCTTCTCCAAGTTGCCATGGGCAAGGTGTTTTATCACAGCAACAGAAAAGTAACTGATACATAATAGTTTCTCCAGCAGATGGTGACTAAATCCAGTTTTTACTCCTGATAATTCAAAATTGTAAAATATTTCATTTGGTTAAGGAAAATAATTTGGACTTCTGTCTGAGGTTATACTATGCTACTCTTGAGGAATTCATTTGTTTGTCCTGGTTCCCTAGTGATTGTGCCTGGCTTACTTATAGGAAGTACATGAACTCCACTAGGTACACTTTATGAAGGATGGAGTAAGATGATGTCGTATGATCCTAGCAGAGGCAAGCAAGGGAGTCATGTTAGAACCAGTATTTTCCATCGGCTAGAGGAATCCATGAATGTGAGTTATCAGATGTTCTGGCTGGAGGAAAGTTTGGGAGAATTTTGGATCATTCTCCACACTGTCTGGAGGATCCCAGTATCCACTGGAAAGCTGACCAGGTAGTATCACTTTCCAGGCATGCAACCTGCCAGTAATAGTGGTTTCCATTGGGCAGAAAATGGATAATTTGTAACACATCAATTGCCATGACTTTACTTTAAAAAAAAATTATTTTGAAAAATATTTAAAAACAGATCCCGACCTATTTTCTAACAACAATAATACAGACCTTTTCTTTGCAGTTGCCCTACAAAGATCCTTGGCTGTACTTGTTGGAATCATGTTTGATCTGGCATAAGATAACACTTTACCTGGTTAACTGGCAGATACCTATGGCCTCATGCCCCACGGACATGTGCTGAGCATGGCAAGAGACAGCAGTGGTCAAGACTTAGATTGTTTCTATGTAGAAGAACTTTATTATTATAAGAACACAGAGAGAGATGGGGGGGGGTGGAGCTCCCAGAAGGGAAGAAGCAAGAGAGTGTGTGTCAGATGGTGGGAATTCTTAAATGTAACTTGACTTCAGAACTCAGTGCAGGGCATGGCTTCAGAGGCTAGAACAGAATCCTGACAGTGCTGATTTTATTGCTTTCAAGAGGTGATAGAAGGGGGCTATGAATCTGGTGCTTCCCTTGGGACTGGTGGCAACTGTGTTACCGGAAGTCACAAAGGACTACCCATAAGCCAGAAAACGGAAAGAACCCAATGGCAGTCTCCAACTCCCTGCACTGAGGTTGCTGGACCCATCTTATTTGGGAGACACTTTGAGAAGGTGAGAGTGTTGTGCCCAGGGTCCAGACCCCCTTTTGGGTTAGGGTTAGGGTTAGGGTCTTTTTAGACCACTAAGAGACCGATCCCATACAACAGCAAAGGGTCTCTTCATTGGCAAGCTACCTTGGGTCACTCTGACTGACACAGCGTTGGTGGAGTAGGAGCGACCCTGAGCAGGGTGAGGTAAGGGTTTTTATTGGGGGGGAGGGCTCTAGGGGCTTCAGAGCTAGGTTACAGTCCTGGGATTGGTTCAAATTCAGGCTAGGGCTACCTGTTAGGAATTCATTGACTGCTTTGAATTCTAGGGCTGTTTCAACATTTAGCAGTGGTCATTAAGATTTACCTGTACCTGGAGACTATCTGTTCTATTGTTAAAGTCCCTTTCCCAGGAAGGGAATGTTTGGAATGTCAGATAATTACCCTTAAGTGCTGGCTCCTCCCTAGCTGGTGTCTGTTCAGGGGCCCTTCCAGGAACCACCAGGTGCCAGCAAGGGCCTGCTGCTTGTCTGGTTTTCAAGCTGCTCTGGGTCCCACAAGAGGAGGAGGCTAATGGTGTCTTTGCTGTCTGATCCCCTCCCAGTGGAGCGCAGGGGGCATTGTGAGGATTGCTATTTGCTAATTACACCTTGGTGAACATCATGCTCCTTAGAGGGAAGGGTAGCCACATCAATGCAAAACAGCAACCAAACAATGCTCCTAATGCAGCCTAATGACTTTTCTCTGGGCATCCAGACCTGCACTTCTATGCATCATAAACCAGGAGGGTTCCATCTGAACCTCCGGAAACTTTGAATGGTACCTTCAGCTGACACCTTCACAAAGCCCCCCCTCCTTCCACTCCCTGCTCCCAGAAAAAAAGGACTGTCCCTCTCAGTAGATCTCCTAACCACATGCAATTATTATTGTCTTCATTTAAAAACCCACCCTTAACCTCATCTGCTCCTTAGGGAGGAGGGACCATGGACTTCTCAGCATCCAGCATCTTTCCAGATAGGAGGAGCGAGCACACATCCTCCACTGTGATTGCTGTACACTGTGATTGCCCTTCCCAGCATGGGATAAGGAGAAAAGAGGGATAACTGATTCTCCTCCCTTCCTCCATTCCACCTAGGCTCCACATCCCACATCCTGGCCTCACTTTCAACAATGGCAAGCCCACAAAGAAAGACAGCCACTTTCATGAGACAGTGTTTTGCAAAAGTAAATGGCCTCCCCGTGTGGATTTAGAAGGTTTCAGAGGAGCCTGACAGGCTGCTTGCACAGTGCCAAGCTAACTACTTCTGAAAGGGGGCCATATGCTGCCTTTAACATCCCTTTGGTGTTTAATTTGATGAAACAATGTGCCATAATCAGTCGTGAGGACAGCAGGCGTGATAGATGGAGAGCAACTCACGTGGTCCAACTCTGATTTCACTGTGCTAATCCCATTATTCGCTTGAGTTGGCTTGTTTTGGACTACCTTTAAAAAAAGTTATTTCTCTATTGGTCAAATTGCTGTGGGGTCTGGAAGATTTAATGTATCATAAAACTCATTAAATAACCAGCCTGGCAGCACCCACTGCTGGGCAACATGCTGGCATATGGAGGAATCCCAGATGAAGACTCAATATTCACTCATACACACACACCACCCAGCCAAGCCATCAAGGGACAAAGCCAGGGTGTCCAAAAAAGTGTGTTGGAAGCCATCGTTGCTCAGACTTTAATGGATACATGATCCATCAGGATATTGTACTAAAATGCAAATTCTGGTTCCTCTGGTTCAGGTAATGGGTGCAGAGACCTGGTGCATTGATAACCAGGTGATGCTGAGGCTGCTGGTCCACACAAGGACCACATCTGAGACAGCCAAGTGCTACACAGTCCTGAGAACAGCCAGTAACAGCAGCTAACATAAAACAAACCACTGTGTTAAAACCATACCTGTGTTTTATGTTTTCATTTGTTTATTACTGACCTTCAAATCCACAAAGGAGGCCTTATCCAAGAGAAGAAGATAACCACGCATAAACTAACTAATGAAAGAAGCCACACTGCCTGCAAGCAGTTGAAATAAACTTCAAATCTATGTCCCTTTGACTGCTGTGGTGCTTATTTGCGTCAATTTGACTGACTTAGAATTTACTGAGAAGAGAGCCTGAATGATGGATTGCTCAGATTAGGTCACCCTCTGGGCATGCCTGTAGGGAACTGTCTTGTTTGTTGAGGATGTTGACTGATGCTGACAGACCCAGCCCATTGTGGGTGGCATCACTTCTTAGGCAGAGAGTCCTAAACTGTATAGGACAGGAGAAAGCTAGAAAAAGGAAGGAGGAAGCATAAGTACATTTTTTCCCTCTCTAGTATTGACTTAGATGTGTGGACAGTCACTTTAAATTCCAGCCTTGATTTTCCCTCAATAATGAACTATAGCCTGGAACTGAAAGCTGAAATAAATCACTCCTTTCTCTAAGTTATATCAGACAGAAAACTAGAAGGACTGCTTGTTTTTTTTTTTCTTTTGCCACATTTTAAAATGTTTTTATTAGCATATATTAATTCTATATGGCAAGAGGATTTATGATGACATTTTCATGCAGTATGTAAGGTCACTTTTTTACATCATATTCCGTCCATACAAGTGGTCCTGATACCCTGGTCCCATCTTAATGAACTGTGGCTTGGGACACGTTTTGGGTTAAATTATATCATCCATCCTATGGACTCAAACTTTATGCTTCTGTAGCCTTTTCTCTAGAAGATAATCTCAGCCGAACTGGGATGCTGATGATACTGGAAATTCAGAAGAAGTCATGAATCAAACTAACAAGTAGCCCATGTAATGAGCTGGTATGATCTGAGCACAAACCCTGTCTGGTTGTAGCTCAGCCTCTTTGGCTCTTCCTGCTACAGGTGGTCCAGATGAAACATTCCTATCTTCCCAGAAGAATGGAAAAGGGCAAAACAAGCGCATTACTAGAGGGTCCTGGCCTTCGGGTCTCCTGGAAACCCCAGGAAGGGAAAACCTTTTCAGCCATCTGTTCAGCCTTGCTGGCCTTTTTACCCTCAGGCCATGGTTAGGAATAATTTTACCAATTCAGTATATTTTCATAAGGAGGATACAATTTTTTTGCTATTACACTTTTAAAAGATTTAAAATGGCAAATGTTTGTTTGGTTTTTTTTTTATTAATATACTTCATGTGCAACACAATAGCACCTGAGCATTTAAGCCGGAAGGATGGACAGACAGCTCTGAAAGCATCACTTGCAGATTCCCAGGCACACACAGCGAGCTGCTTACCATGATGCTCTCTCTCTCTCCACACAAAACTCATGCGCCCACATGTCTTGTTTGATACAAGTGGAGGGAGAACTATATGTTCAGATGACAAACACGGTCACAGCATTACGGCATTTCCTTTTTAAAAAAATGCTGAAGACAAAGGCTCTCCCTCTGGGCAGTCAGAGGCTGAGGGTTCAGCCCATGTAATTTGATCTCCAATTTCTTCCCTTACCAGTGAGAGAGCCAGACATGCAGACTTGACACTGGCTGTATTGTCCCTACATGTTCAGCAAAAGAAGACACTTATGGATATTTCTCATCTAAGAAGGCAGACCTGAGCTTGGGTACAGAGGATCAACTGCATATACATACATGTATATGTATGTATGTGTGTACATGTATATTTTCTTTAAAAAAAAGTTTAATTTTTTTGACTTTGCATATGGAGGTGAGGGAAATGTAAAGACCCTGCTCCAGGAGATCAGAGCTGTCTGATTCCCCTGGAGTTATAGGCTGTTGACCTATCCTGGGTGCTGGGGGTCAAACTCAGGTAGTCATCTGCAATAAGCAGTACTGACTGCTGAGCCAGCTCTCCAGCACCAATATTTTATTTTTTCATAAGGTTATTTATTGAACTACAGCTTTAGATGCCTATCACCCTTAGATGCCTCAGGAAATGTATTTTTTTTCCTGTTGCCCCTGGTTGAGATCTCTCAAAAACCTTAAAAGAATATACAGAACCATCATCCCTCAGCATCTGCGAAAAGTTGGTTCTGGGATCCCTACAGATACCAAATTCATGAGTGTTCAAGTTGCTTGTAGAAAATAGCATAGTATATACATGAAACCTATGAACATCCTCCTGAATACCTTAAGCCATGCGTAGGTAACTTTGGTGGTATATAGACAGTTGTTAGACCTGATGTGTGTAGAGATAATGACAGAAAAGAGTGTATATGTTCAGTACCAGTGACATTTTCTGAATATCTTTAATTCAAGGTTGTTTATACCTCAGGTTGAACTTTCAGATATAAAAGACTGGGTGTGTCTAATGAATTAATTATTCGTCACAAGAAGATGCTATGGTTCCCATTTTAGAGATGGGACAGAGAAGGTGAAGAAGGTGCTTATAAAACATGAAGACCAATTTAGGTCACAGACTAGCTGAGGCATTGCCCTCCTGGAAACCAGTCAGTACACACAGGTCAAGGATGCTTTTTTCTGCACATCCTTGCCCACCAAGGTTGGCCCTTCCTGCTATACATGTTTTCAACTCTTTACATTTCAGAGCAGAAAGGTTCTGGGATTTAGATTCCAGCTTGCTTTTAAGCAATGCTTTCCATTAATAGCTCCTCTTGCTCATAAAAATAAGACAGTACACAGCTGAGGTATTTGCCCATGCCTTTCCAATTTTTGTTCAGAATGTGGGTCCACTTTAGTGTCGCCCCTGCAGTCTTGTCATCTTGGTGGCTGTAAGAAGCAGCCCTGGAAGATGCAAAATGCCTACATTTTCTGACAGCCTCTCTGGTAAGGAAGCCACTCGCTCGCTGCCTTACAGTTGTTACCCACAAGAAACGTCTCTCTAAATACATTCCCTAAAACCATTTCACTAAGTGTCTGCATTTTCTTAGGGCATAGTTGTTCAGAAATCATTGTCTCTGCCTTTAACATGCAGAAATATTGTGATGAAGTAGGAAAAACAATTTAGGCTTGATGCAAAACCAATGTTGTGACAGGAAGGAGGTCACTCAGTTCTGGGGGTAGAAGAGGGTGGAAACTGAGAGAGACTAGCTGAGTCTGTCCCTCAGGACCCACAGTGCCACTGAGTCACGGCAGTTTTTACTGGTCTTAACTGGCTGCAGCAGAAAAACAACTACCATTTTCAGATGCATTTGAAGATTCCTTAAAAGGATGAAAGTGGTGCTTATAGCCTAATAGAGAACTTTCTAGGGAAAAAATGGAACTGATTCTGGCATGAGAGTCTAATGTGCCCCACTTTCTATGGCTTGGATGGCTTCATTGGAAAACAACAGCAAAAACAATTCAGTTTACATTTGGGACAAGGGCCATCCCATCACCTCCCACTGTCCAAGGCCCTTGTTTTATTTAGACTTCCAATTGCTTATAGTCACTGGCTTGGTTCATCTATAAGTTATCATTCTTGGCTGCACAAGGGCCAGCCACAGACCAGGGGAAAGGCTGGAAGGACACCAGAGTGAGCTCCTCACTGCTGCTTCAGAGTTCCCCAAAGTTCTAAGTTTTAAAAGAATGTGTTTAGGATGCAGTGCAAGATGTGATAATGAACTTAATGATGGGTGGGGAAGTAATTCCTAGTAGTACAAGGATTTTGGTTATCCTGGTGTCATTCGTGACAAAAAAGAAAAAAAATATTCTTAGGCCAGAGACTTAGATCAACCTTTAAAGCAATAAATTTTTAATCAGCACTCTAGTGGTTTTCTCTATAAAATAATACAAAGTTGTTTAATCCATACTAAAAATTATCATCACATAGAAAAAGAGAAAGAAAAGAAAAATTTACGTATTTACCAGTTATCCCTCAATGGTTTGTTAGTTTAATCTACTCACAAAACTATTTTTAAAAGTTAAAGTAAATTTTATCATTTTTCAATATTTGCCTATAAAATTTTTTCAGGAATCTAAATGAGCCACTTTAGATAACCAGTGCAATTTGTGTGTGTGTGTGTGTGTGTGTGTGTGTGTGTGTGTGGTGTGGGGGAATCATACTTTCAGTTTTAAGCAACAGGTATTAAAATGGATAGAAACCAAGTGGTTTTTTGTTTTTTTGTTTTGAAATCTCCCTCTCTGCTCTACCGCTAAAACCTCACATCTTCAATGGGTCCCCTTAGTTTTCAGCTGCTTTCTGGGAAGCAGGGGGCGGGGCAGAGCAGGCTGCTTCCCGCTAAACAATAGTCCCGTTTAAAGCCTTCAGCAAAAACCCAACAATATTCCATGAGACCATTACACACTAGTTTATCCTTTTTCCTTTCGTTTTTCATGTTTCACTTTCGGGAGCAGGGAGGGGAGGGGGAAAGGCTAAAAACAAACTAATTTTTGGTCATTTTATTCCTTTCGCAAACAGTTTGAAGACTAACCAATTTGTACTTACAAATCTGGGGCATTAGCAGACGGAGACCCTAAATCCGCACGCACACAAGCAGTAACTGTTTGTATGCCAAGCTGTTTGTAAGCCTGATTTGACAGCAGAGGGCTATTCATTCTTTTGTCCACTGTCAGTCTAAAAACGTTAACCTGCCTGGGTCCCGGGGTATGGGAGCGCTAAGTCTTCTCTCCTTCAACTGTATAATGAACAGACTGTTTCATTAATGAGACAATTCACTCCACAAATCCAGCCCAAACAACTTATTTCACAATTTGTGAGCAGAATTAAATTTCGGGGGAGTCACGAGAGAGGAGTGAGAGGGGGGGGGGTAGGTGAGTTGTGGACAATATGCAGAGAGATCAATGCGGAGGGATAAGTATCCCAGGCAATTTTGCCAGCCGTCCTGGGCTGAGGCATGGGAGGCCACGGCATGCAGATCAGCGGATTAGGTGGGGGGGGGGGGAGAGCAAAGCGCCAGGTCAAGTGTCTCACGGGGAGCTGATAAACACCCCAAACCTGAGAACAGATTTTCCTTTCTTCCAGCACCACTTGGTAAGTGTCAGAGCAAATCTTTTGAATGGCAGTAGAGTTTACTTAGAGGCCCTTTCTTCAGGAAGACACTCTATCCATTTTTCTGAAGCCCATTCCAGGCTGCCTCAGGAATAAATTTGCCCGGCATGGTGAGTGCGAACACACACACACACACACACACACACACACACACACACACACACACACACACATACACAGCCTTTCCCTCCATATCTTAACTATGAGCCTTTGTCTCAAGGTGTGTGAAACAGTCCAAAAATCTACATCTAGAGTCCCTGAGGTTTCAGATTTAGCTTTAATACACATTAAATACTTTGAAGATTATATGATCAAAAACCTTCCCCTCCTCCTGCTCTATTACAGAACACTCTAATTTCAAACACAGCCAATGTATGGAATCTGTTAAATGGGGGAAATTGTAAGCAGCAAATGGTCGCAGAATAACTCAATCTCTTAAAATCCTATATATCCATTGCTATTAATTCAAACCAAGTAGCCAGTCTGCCGTGTTTCTTCTGATTTCTGAACCCGAATGGGAGAAGCCATGCTTACTGTATTAAGTTGTATCTCTGTGTTAACTCAAAATGCATGATAGAAAATCAATGTTGCAACATCATATATGGCCCTAACTAGGTCCTAGCAGGATGCTTCTTTTCATTTTGAGATGGTCTGAATTGTTTAAGTAGTCTCAAATGTTCTGGGATACTTTGTTGACTACAGCCTAGCTTGGGGACCTGCTCTCACTTTTTCTGTTTGTTTATTTTTTTTAACTTCTTTTGGCTGTTTAATGTTTAATTTGGTAGGACTTGCAAATCCAATGTAAAGTTTTTGAAGATCTACTATTAAAATGATTGGATAGAAAAGGCCTCCAAGAATTAGGATGTCATCTACCTTTAAATTAGAACTCTTTGAGGTAAGTTAGAAGACATCTTTTGGAAAGTGTTGGGCAGTCTTTTTCTGGTGTGACTGTTGAGTTTAGCAATGGAAAACATGTCAATGAGATACTGGACATCACTTCAGGGATACAGAACACTGTGAAAGGCTTTAAGAACTAAATTCTTCTGATGTCTCTTGTTATTTCCATCTGCTTTACAGGTATTTTCTCAGGCAAAGCAGCCGTTAGCACCAGATGCTTCCTTTTAGTCTCTTAAATGTTACTATATTTTCTTTTTTGCTCCTGTGTTTTTATTTTTAAATTAAAATTACAGTTCCATGTTCTTTACTTTTAAAAATACTTAATTTTCTAAAGAAAGTTTGGGTAACCCCTTATTTAATACCTTCTGGTAGAGTTTCATTTTTGGTTTCTGAATTTCCGAACTTCTTGTGTGTGTGTGTGTGTGTGTGTGTGTGTGTGTGATGTGTGTGTGATGTGTGTGAGATTTTCTCTCCTTTTTGTGGGTTTGGGAATCTACCTCAGGTTGTCAGTTTCTGTGTCTGCTGAGCACCCATCTCTTTATTCCAGGTGATTTCAAAGGTGAGTGTGCTTTTCTGTGGGACTCCCATTCATGCCTTTGAGGTACTTCCTTTCATACCTCTTTTCACCTTTTCAATCATTATTTTTATTTTATGTTATGGGTGTTTTGCCTGCAAAATATTTCTGTGTGCCACTTATGTGCCTGTTGAACCTGGCATTCAAGAGGGTTTCGGATTCACTAGAACTGGAGCTATGTGGGTGCTGGGATTAGAACCCTGGTTCTCTCTGGAAGAGCAGCCAGTGCTCTTAATCACTGAACCATCTCTCCAGCCTCCTTCTATCCTGCTGTAAGAATAGAAATGTTCTGCATCTGAGTGCTGAGTGCAGCCATCAATTAAGATGCTTAGCAGACCTCCCATGGAACTGCTTCTCCCCCCACCTTCCAAGACTGGCATGTTTTTGAGAAAATTAGCTTGGTGTTTGCTGTTGCTGACAGGTCCCAGGCTAACCAAAAACACAACACAAAACAAAACACCTGGTCAGTCAGGCTGCTCCAGTGGTCCACTGTGATCTACAGCGCCAAGAATTCCATGAATAATAATGAGGACCATCCCAGGCAAACCGGCAAGCAGAGAACATGCCTAATCAGACAGAAATTCTGCATTGTCACAGTCCTTTCTATGTCCATAAAACTGCTTCAGCCGTCTCTTTGCATCAGCATCACTTAAGTATCCTGTGTCCCTAAACTCTCTTTCTGAAACCCTCCCCCTGCAGCCCCCAGCCCCTCCCCCTGCAGCCCCTTACCCCCTCTCCACAGCACCACCTCCAGCAGCCCCTCCCCCTGCAGCCCCTTACCCCCTCTCCACAGCACCACCTCCAGCAGCCCAGGCAGCCTTCCCCAGCCCCTCCCGGCAGCAGGGGGATCTATGTTGTCTGTCATGCTGACCTTTCCCAGTTCTGGAGTTCCCATGCAAGAAGACCACATTTCCTTCTGTGGAATGTCAAGCAGCTTCTGACAGGTGAAAGACAAAGTCTTCTACCTACAGACACTCACTGCCATGAAACTGAATCAGCCCACCTTCCCACCAGTCCTTCCCAAATAGTTTCTCCAGTCTACCATTCGATGCCTGAGTCTATTGGAGGGAGGCATCTCATCCAAACCATCACACTCAGTCTATAAGGCATTTCTCATGAAAGTTCTAGGACCTGGGTCGGGTCCCCAGCTCTCACATAAAATAGCCTGGTGTGATGGCATAGATACTTGTCATCTTAGCACTGGGGAGACAGGCTTGCCAGCCAGCCAGCCAGCCTGATCTGTGAGCCTCAGCTTGAAGTGAGAGATCCTGCCTCAAAAGAACATGGTAGATGTTTCTGAGGAAAGATGCCTGAGGTTGGCCTCTGGCTTCCACAGGCATAAGCACCCACACATGTACACACACACACACACACACACACAATTAGAAGAGGATCCAAGAGACGCTCAAAACAATGCAGGTTGCTGCCAGAGCACTGGTTGCCCATCAAATTTGAGTCGTATTAGTTACTTTTCTGTCGCTATGATAAAACACTATGACAAAGGCAACTTGCTGTGGGACTCTGGTCTTGTACACTGTCAATATTTGTCACTAAGTATTGGTTTAATAAAACACTGATTGGTCAAGTAGCAAGACAGGAAGTAGAGGCAGGACAACCAGATTAGGAGAATAGTGGTTAGTCGAAGAACAGAGAGGAAAAGACAGTGAGTTGCCAAGGAAGCTAGATGATAATGCTGCACTGAGCAAAAAGGTACCAAGCCACGTGGCTAAACATAAATAGAATCATAGGTTAGTTTAAGACTAAGAGTTGGCATGTAATAAGCCTGAGCTTTAGGCCAAACAGCTTGCAATTAATATAAGCCTCTGAGTAATTATTTTACAAGCAGCTACAGGACAGCAGGTGAGAGTGTTTTGTCTGGACTTCAGGCCAGGCTAAGCCCAAAACATCTAGCTACAGTAAATCATAACAGAAGAAATTTGTTGTCTTACCTGTGGCACAACAGTTGTACCTGAATCTACAGCTGCTTTAGCTGCTGACTGCTCTGCCACCTCCCTACTGAGGCAGGCCTGGGGGAACCTTCCATTCCTACCCTCACCCCTGCTGCTGCCTCAGCTGCCTTCACCTAGGGAGATAAATGTTTTTGATCAATCTAAAAAATCTGCTAGTTCAGAGAAGCAGAGGAAGCAGTGTCATGACCTTCTTCCTCTACTGTCATACCAGAAAGAAAGCTTCTTCTACACCATCTGAAACAAAGACTTATGTCCCTCCCTTCTACTGTGTGTGTGTGTGTGTATTCTCCTGACTTCCTCTTACTCTCCATCGTTACTTCTAGTCAATTGGTTACTTGCTCCACCTCTTGACCTATGGTTGGTTTTATTTAAAGAATGCAATCTCGTGGTTCACAGTGTGATCAAATATCCTGCAACAGAAATTTCATTGGGCTTATGGTTCCAGAGGGTTAGAGTGCATAATGATGGAGTAAAGGCATGGTGGCAGATGACAAGAATGTCTGAGAGCTCACATCTTAATCCACAAGCAGGATACAGAGAGACACTCAAAATGGCACCATTTAAAACCTCAAAGCCTCCCTCCCCACACCAGTGACACAGCTCCTCAACAAAGCCATGTCTTCCAGTCCTTCAAGGCAATTCTATCAATGGGAACCTAGTGTCCATACAGATGTGCCTCTAGGCCCATTCTCTTTTAAAGCAACCCAGAGGTGAAGACATCATCACTGAAGGTACACTTTGGTCATAGGACCTAGAGAAATCCAGGTGGCATTGGACCAGAAACCTCTTTTCTGCTGGTGTATACCATAGTTCTGTAAGTGCTAACTTGATTGCCAGGAAAAAAAGGGTACCAACAGTTAACCTGTAGTGGGATTATGATTCCTTGTAAATATTTGTCCCTCCTACTAGCTTAATAAAAAAAAATGCTGATTGGCTGAAGGCAGACAGGAAGTGTGTGTGGAGCTATCAGATTGGGAGAATTCTGGGTACAGGAAGAACAGGCACAGTCGCCACAGAGATGCCAGGAGAGGATGCAGAGGAAAGAAACTGAAATGCTGCTCTAAGAAAAGGTACCACGGCTGAACAGGATAAGAAAGATGGGTTAGTTTAAGGGTAAAGAGTTAACAAGTTATATGACTGGGCCCCAGGTCAATCAGCATAAAAATAATACAAGTGTCTTTGTGATCATTTGGACCTAAGTGGCAGTGGGGCTCAAAGTGGGTCCAAACCTCTGGGCTAGACTGGAAATTCTGGGCCAGAAACCTCTTACAACAAAGCTGTGAACCTCGTGAGCTGCCTTCACCTCACCCAGAAAGATATCAGTGCCTATCCGTACCAATAGTGGCACACATATCTTGGGGGTAGCCGACAGCTGACTGAGTGGATTTAAGACCTGATCAACAGGAGGGAACTCATGCATGGTACAATAATCTTAAGTTGATAATTGATGGGGATGTCTTTCTGCATGTTGTGAATTATCAATGGATAATAAAGGAAACTGTTTTGGCTTATGGAAAGGCATCTTAGGAAGCAGGTAGGAAATCTGAGCATAGATAAAGGGGAAGGAGGAGGGAGTCAGAGAGAGACACTGAGAGCTGCCATAGAGAGAGGAAGATGAAATGAACTCAGGTAAGCCACCGGCCATGTGGCAAGTCATAGATGAGTTAGAAATGGGTTAAGATGTGTGAGCCAACTAGCAATAAGCCTGAACCACACATAGGCCAAACAGCATGTAATTAATATAAGACTTTGTGTGATTATTTGGGACTGCTGGTCTGGATCTTGGGGCTAGTCCAGGTTGGAAACTTTATATTTTAGAGAATCCATGGCTAGAGAGGTCATACTCATGAGGAGAGCCTACAACTGCCATCTTGCTAATTGATATGACAACTACCTTCTAAATATTTATCCTCCCATTCATAGACTGGACTGGCTCACACTCATCACCAGAGAAACTTTCTTTTTGGCATTGGATGGAGGTTAACATAAATGCTCACCAGGACCCAGATAAATGGTTCATCTCTAAATGGGACATTTATCTCAGATCCCTTCTCCCTAAAACTTAGAGACAGTCATGGAAGGGAGGTGGAGAAGGTTGAAGGAACCAGAGACCCAAGAGAACAGCTGTGAAGCAATGTCTCCTGGACGCGAGAAGGATGTTGCTCCCATGAACTAGTGATATGGCTATTTGCACATGGTCTGCACAATACCACACTGATCATCATTCCAGAATGGATGAAGGGAAGGCTCTCTGGGCTCCAGCTCTACCTGAAGAGGGTTTGCTGAAGGAAGGAGAGTCAGTTTTCATTAGAGTCAGGACTCTGGTAGGTTGTCCATGTTAAAGTGTAAGTGGGCAATACTAGTGAGACTCAGTAGACTCTCTCTCTGTCTCTGTCTCTGTCTCTGTCTCTCTCTCTCTCTGTCTCTCTGTGTGTGTGGTGTGTTCATGAAGGGGGGAAGAAGATGTGGAAGAGGGAATGAGGGTGGATTTTATCAAAGTAAAACATACTTATGTAGGAAGAAAAAGAAGACATGTTATAAACAACTGCTTGCAGTTATGACGTACTTTCATACACCCCATTTACAAGGCTGCCCAAGTAACCTTGTAACCAACAGGCCTATTACAGCTAGGCATCCCTTTGTGGGTGGTACACAGTGCTTTCACTTAAACCAAGCAAACAAAGAAACTTCTAATCTTTCAAAATACTGGCTTTAAAAAAAATACCATATCTTTTAAAATAAAGTAAATCTTTGTACTTAAATAGTGTAAAACATTTGATTATGGGTAAGAATCAAACATATTCTTTTAGAGACCAAGCATAAACATTCCAATATTATATAATAGTTGTGATTAATGAAGTGGTTAAATTTGTTTTCCCCTAAATATTCTAAATCTAGGTAATAAAGATTTACAATACTTTAAAATTAAATTTCACTGAAAATAAAGTTTAAAGTACATGTTATTGTAATTTTTATGACCATTTCATGTGTGTATGTGTGTGTGTATGAGAGAGAGAAAGAGAGAGAGAGAGAGAGAGAGACAGACAGACAGACAGACAGACAGACATATGGAAATTTTCTTCTTCGTGTGGGTCTTGGTGATTAAACTCAGGAAGTAATGGTGTACCCATAAGCCATTTCACAGGCTCTAGTTTTATTTTTAAAGAGAATCCAAACCATTCATCTACATCTAACATTGTGGCTTTATGCAATATTTAACAATAGGAAAGAAATTCTAAGTCTGTATTAGACAAAGAGAAAAAAAATTGCTAGCCCAGCTTTAAATGTATCACATTGGTTTCTACATTTTCTGCATAGTTCAGTCTCTTTTAAGATTTTTTTTTTTTACTTAAAAATAAGAAGCGACTGTTTTTACTGTTGTCATGAACATGAAGCTTGGCTCAGAAAGGAGCAAGGCACAGCCAAAGGGAGCACTTCCCATGATTTTATTAAAGAGGAACCACATGGATCTCCAGCACCAGGAATGAGGAACAAAGGTAAGAACGAAACTTTATAAAGAGCTCTCCCGTGCAGAATGAAGCAGCCTCAGTGGCTGTGTGTCTTCTTAAAACATGTCTCCAAATGACGGAGATCATTCACAGTCATACTGTGACATCAGGCTACTAGGTCTTCTGTGTGGTTCAGGATCTCCTTTCGGGTGGCTTCCCCTATGCTCTGGGTACCCCATTTTAACCCTGTGTTCTCCCCGAAGCTTTGATGTGAGTGCCTTGATTCTTACGATGGTGTATTTTGACATTCTTCATTTCCAACAGCTGTGTGCTAAATGCTTGCAGGCAGGGTGTTCGTCCCTCTGCAAACCGTTAGGAAGCTTGCCAAAAGTCAAGCATCCTCTTTCCAGCCCAGAAAACCATGTTTTCTTATTTCTAAAGTCTCCCCTGTTCCAGGAGATGAGCCTGTTGAATCTGGGAAGTGTATTGAAACTTTGTTTTCTCGTGGGGTTTAATTTCTGTCTTTAAACAGCCGGGTGTATGCCAGCTACTTCCACTTCTCCATCAGAGCAATAGGACTCACGTGCACTTGCAGCTGCCACACCCATCAAATGATGTCAGCAGACATTTGCTTAATACCTTGATTTTGATTAAATAGTTTCTGAAAATTGATTTTTTTTTAAAGTCACCTTAATTGGAAAGTAGAACCAGGAATTTAACTTATTCTGAATTCCTGGAGCATAAACTCTGTTTTACCTTCAGTCATCTTCTTGACAGTTTCTGGCACTTACAGGAACTCAGTAAGTTTCTGTGGAGGAATGAATGAATGGACAGACAGACAGACAGATGGATGGACTGATGGATGGATGAACATACAAAATTAAGAAACTCAATGAGAAAAAGAATGATCTACTTGGACTGAGTGGATGTAGAAGTATGAAAACCCCCTTCTCACTTTCTTATTAAGTGACTGAACGCTTTGTGGCTTTGCCCAGCGCCCCAAACTACGTGACCTTCAGCTTCCCTCATTCAGTGACCTCCAAAGTCTCCCTTAGCCCTCACGTCTGCTATGGTGTGCAACACTCATTTAACAAATAGCCCAGAACTGCCACAGAAAAGACAATTCCAAGTGGAAACTTCCAGAACTACTTGAGGAGAAGAAGAAATGTTTAATTTTGTATATATTGGTAGTATTAGTTCAGAGGCTGCTAAGTAGAGAAGATACAAGGCATCTGTGGGTTGACCTGTCCCTAGTGTATATTACTGTGTGCTTCTAATCTGGGGAGGCTGGAGCTCATGGTGTGGGCTGCAACACAAGAATTTTGTTGATTGACGTCATCTTAGTTATAGTTCCTAATGCAATGCTCTACAGAATATTATTAAATATGGTCACATGTCCTTGAATATAGTCAGTTGCATGTCCTAAGTAGCCGGGCTTGCTCTAGATTTGAGAATCTAGAAATATATATATGTACATATACATATATATACAAATTTAAAGGATTGAAAAAGACTGCTTATTATTTTATTATTGTGTCCCTGTGTGGTTGTGCATATGAGTGTGTGAGAATGTGTTCTTGTTCATGTGGGGAATACCCTGGCGCATGTCTGGTCCTCCTCTGGAGATAGGGCCTCTTTGCCCTATGGAAGATTGGCTAGCTAGCTGCCCATGAGCATCTGGAGCCTCTCCAGTCTCTTCCTACAGGGCTGCCCTGGGATTACAGACCCTGCCATGTTTCATCTGCCTTTTGCTATGGACTCTGGGGCCTGAACATCACTCTCCCAGTCATTTTTACATAGCTTCTATCACAGAGAAACCTCCCAGAGCCAGACCAAATGGGTGAGGTCTGTTGCTTCCCTGGCTTATTCTGCACATTACTGGTTCTTACTGGAAATAGTTCACTAATTGTGCAGATATGTCCATGTCAAGTTTTTTTCCCCTGCAGTTCTTTTTAAATTCACTTAAAGAAAAATGTTTGAATATGAATCTTTTAAACCCACAATGCAATTTTACAGCCACTTACCCCTAAGAAGAAAGTCTATCTCCTTGTCCAGCTGGTCTTTCTAAAATCTGATTGTCTTGCCCTGTGATACTGCCATGGTGGGTGTGGCTGCCCCAGGAAGCAGAGGGGTTATAAAGATCCATTCACGTTTGTGAAGGAATGGGGATCTGGGGAGGCCTGCGGCTCTTCACAATGGTAACAATATCCTATCCCGGCTGGCCCAGCACACATGCTTTACTTTATAGCTGAAGGATAATTTAATTTTTAAACACTATTATTATTGAATCATTCAGTTCGTTATTAGAAAGAATAAAGAAATAAGGAGGAAGAGAGATGGAGAGAGGAGAGAGAGCGAGAGTGAGCGAGAGTGAGTCAGCAAGGAAAGGAACCATTTGTCCAGTCAGTGGCTGCCTAAGTGGAGAAAGATTTTCTATCAAAAAACTTCCATGTGGCCAGAAACTCAAGGGAACCTCCGTCCCCGTCCTTCCCCCTCCCTTCCTCCTCCATCTCTTCTCCTCAACTCTTTGCTCTGTGCTGACTCTGAGCTGAAGAACAGCAGATGCGCAGGCCCTCGACTGCAAAGCTATGCTGTGGCAGAGGAGCTGGACTGAAGGCAAGAGCAGTGGGAGTATCCAGTTTCGGGGGGTGGGTGATGCAGGGGTGCCATGAGCTCCAGGAAGAAGGAGAGCCTGTGGCTGTGGGAATCTTCTGAACCATTCAGTAGAATACAGTGATAGGCCCATAGTAGCCAGATGCCACGAGCTGAGGCTTAAAAAGATTTGACTGCTTCTCTGAAGACGTCTCTGACCACTCAGTAGAGACCAGCTTGTAGTTCCTAAGCCAGGGATATCACAGCATGTCCAATGACAGCATAGCCATAGCACATAATGGGAGGAGCCAACTGCTCAGGTTTGGAGCCCAGGGTTCCGTGTTATAAGCTGTGTGACTTCGGGAAAGCAACTAGGACTTTCTGTGACCCTCTTCCGTCATGTGTAAAAGAGTGTGGGGAAATGAACTGGTCAGAGTATAGACTGGAAGCGTCTGGGGAAGTACTCAGTGACAGATAGAACACTTATATTGTACCTTCTCTCCTCAAAGCCCAGAGACCTTTACAAGGGCAGAAAGACTGTAGGAACTAGAGATTGGTACAGACCAGTGGAGACAGGGTCTTTTAGACATGACTGGCTGGCTACACTCAGGAACTACAGCAGCTGTGCTTGCTTACATTAGATCTAGCCAGTGAACATGCCAGCATGGAGGAGAGCAGAAGCTCAGGAGCTCCAACCATAGCTGAGGAGCTATTGACAGCTGCTGGCTCCTGAGGGAGGAAGAGCTGTCTTTAAGGAGGTGGCTCCACACTCAGGAGTATATGGACAGTACAAATTGGACTCCTTGGGTAGGATGTTGATAGGGAATGAATATGGGAGGGGTCTGTGCTTGAGTGGCAGGTGATCAAAATACATTGTATTCATGAAATATATACATATATAAAATTCTCAAACAATAAACACAGTATAAAGAAAAATCTTGTGGGAACCATGTCACTATGAAGGTACTTGTGAGGTTGGTCTGTAAGTGTCTGTTGCACAGGAAGTATTCAGAAAGCATCCACAATTACCATTGCCTGCCATGGACACTGTGCTTGTAAGACAAATTTCTAAAGGGGAAAATGTTTTTGAATTAGATTATTAAATATTTTCTAGGAAAATTTGCCTAAAAGGCTTCAATAAAGCAAACTAATAAGCATAACAAGAAAATATTCTGTTACCTTTTCAGTTGAAAAAATACCTGCTCATATAGGAGATGGTTAGCAGCAGGAACATGGAGAACAGTTTGGTACCCAGATCAGCAGCCCCATTACCAGAACCCTGGAAATAGACTGATAGCATCCTAGTGAAGGAACAGAACCAATGACACCTTGAGGACAGGCCTCCATCTTGAGGTATCTGATGACCAGGGACTGAATTCAAGCCTGGAAATGTGTTGTGACAGCAGAGTTACAAGCATACATCCCAGACACAGTCAAACAGGATACATGGTAGTAAAACTTAACAAAGACCAGATGTCTCTGCAGATATCCTATATTCTGCCATAAATTGTGTCAATGTCCTGTGGTTTCCTGTAGTGGGATTATATTGCTACAATGGAAATAATTATCCTGCCTATTGGTTTAATAAAAAACACTGATTGGCGGAAGGCAGACAGGAAGTGTGGGCAGGGCTACCAGACTAGGAAAACTCTGGGAACAGAAAGAGCAGAGCAGAGATGCCGCAGAGAAGCCAGAGAGATGCCACGGAGACACCACGATGAGATGTCAGCAGATGCAGAGGAAAGAGGTTGAAATACTGCTTTGAGAAAAGGTATCAAGCCTCATGGCTGAACAAGATAAGAATCATGGATTAATTTAAGAGAAAAGAGTTAGCATATTATATGTCTGGGTTCAAGGCCCAGCATAAAATTGATGTAAGCATTTGTGTGTTTCTGTGGGACTGCTGGTCTTCTGGTCTGGACCACAGGGCAGATAGGCCAGAAATACATACTACAGTTTGCTGTAGACATTCTGTCAACTGTTAGTAGTTTAACACCTATAGCCTGACCAATAATTTTAAAAAATCCTATGTCCCATTACTCAATCCTAGGACACCAAGACATATAGCTTCCTGCTTGTGGATTTTCCCTTTATAAACCCTCTGTAATCAGAGCTCATGGCTTCTTCCTTCATTTGCTGTTTTGGAGTGTCAGGCAAGGTTCTTGCCCAGGCTTGAATAAAAAAACAAAACAAAAAAACCCTTTGTTTTGCATCAGAAAGTTAGGTGTGTGGTGGTCTTGTTGGGGGTTTTGCTACATGGGAATAACATTTGGAGGCTCATCCAGGATCCCCCACGACCCTCAGACCCCAACCCTGAAGGCTTTGGACCAATCATTAAGTCTTTATTTCTGTCTTCTGTTGTCTTTTGTCCTTCTCCATGACTTCAAGTTCTGTGAATTGGAGATATGGAATCCTCTGAGGTGTTTTTTCTCTGAGGCAATCAGTGAAGCCAAAGCAGACCTGCTGGGGAGTTGGGGAGGGGGCATGTCTCATATTGCAGGGATCTGGAAGACATTTCTGACCCCATTGTCTGTAGGAATTCTAAATCTTTTCTAGAGGGTGGGGAACCTCTGTTTTCACTGCTTTCAGAGTCTTGAATCTTAGAGTTGGAGGCAGGGGTGAGACTCCAGTCTGTTGACTCTGTGTTCGAGACTCTTCATCATATTGGGACCCTGTCATCTTGATTTTTGTGTCTTTGTGAGCAACACTGATGCTTGACTTGACATTGATCACTAACACGAGACAGACTCCATCCTTACTCCTGGATTTATGCCTAGAACACTGGAGTGTTATAAAGGACATAGCTCATAATAACAGTGTTGAGATCTGAAAAGGCAAATTTAATATTTTCTGCAGCTCAGAGTGGACATCTTTCAATATCAGGTGGCTTCTGGAGGGTACCTTTGACACCAGCCTCATTAGCATGGTAAAAGAGATTGATTTTGCCCACATAATGACCACCGTGATTAGACACCATGCATAGTCACCTGGAGGGTGACTCCAGCTGACTCCTCCCTCTTGAGTTAAACTTTCTTGCCTCAAAAGATGAAGGTGTTGGCAGCAGAAAAGAGAGAAAATTCAGCTTCCACCTCAATCTTGCATGGTGCCATGTCTAAAGATGACATGTTTCCTTCTCCTTATGCACCTCCAATAGCAGAGCCCATGCTACCAGGTCCCACAGGTGAAGGAGGGGAGGACACCAGGGGAACATGCCTCAGCCCCAGGTACACGAATCAGAGAGGGCATCCCCATCCCCGGGGCCTGCCTCTAAGGCTGGCTGGACTGCCGGATGAGGAAGGAAATTAGCAGTTTTATTATTGTATAGTGACCTATGCAACTGGCATTCACAAAATGCCCCCTTCTCTCAGAACCCCCATGACCTTACTAAGTTCCTTGAAACTGTTCTTTTTAACTATCAGTCCACTTGGGATGACTGTCAACAATTTCTGTAGGTACTCTTTACCACTGAAGAGTGGGGTAAGATCATCTTAAAAAAAAAAAAATGCAAGTTGGCTCCTGGGCCTAACAGAGAGCCAGCTGTTGATGCTGCTATCATAGACATGAGGTTTCCAACCATAAGGTCCAACTGGGACCATAATACCACAGAAGGTAAGGAGAGGCTCAAGGTCTATTGCCAGACTCTGTTGGTGGGTCTCAAGGCAGCAGCTAGATGGCCTGCCAATATAAGCAAGGTATATGATGTAAAATAAAAAGCTAAAGAAAGTCCAGCAGCATTTTTAGAGTGTTCACAGGAGGCCTTCAGGAGATACACTTTGTATGACCCAGAAATGCCAGGGATGGAATTAACCCTGATTTTTCACCTTTGTGAATCAGGCAGCACCAGATATTAGAAAGAAAATTTAAAAACTAGATAGGTTAGGTGGCAGAGAGAGTTTATAATGCCAGGGAGAGTGCAGAAAAAAAAAAATTAAAAAGGACAAGAGACAGAAAAAAAGCCTTGCCAGAATTTTAGAGGCACAGCAAGAGAGACATTACCGGCAGCTTGCTGATATCTTAACCAGGACTGGGACCACCAGCTGCCCACAAGGGCAGGAATGAACAGGATCAGACAGGGAATGGTTCAATAACAAGGAAGGAAAGCTCCTAGGCTAGGAAAGAATCAGAGTGCATACTGCAAAGAGGAGGAACACTGGGCTAAGAAATGCCCCAAGGAAAAGCAGAAGACCAAGGTTCCTCAGCTGGACATCAACAGTAACTAGGGGGAATCAGGGTTCAGCCCCTTCCCTGAGCCCAGGGAAACCCTGAAAGTAGAGGGGAAAGACAGACTTAATGGTGGATGCTGTGGCAGAGAATTCAGTACTGTTAGAGCTGGCAGGTCCCCTACATGGGTTCATGGGACCACAGGGACCAAACCCTACTCATGGACGACCCAAAGGATGGTGGATATAGGAATGGGATGGGTAACTCATCATTTCTGTTGACACCTGACTGCCCATACTCCCTCCTGAGCCAGGACTTGCTCTAAAAACTGTGAGCACAAATTCATTTTTCTGAAACAGGGAAATATTGTTCTGGCATGATGGCCAACCATTCCAGGTATTGATGATACATGACCTGGGGGAAGAATATCAGCTCCACCAGAAGCCCCCAGAGCCAATGAGTTTATGCAAGTCTGGCTCCAGAATTTCCCCTTGGCATGGGCAGAGACTGGTGGCATGGGATTAGCAGCTCACTGATCCCCAGGATATATGGAAATCAAAGCAGGCACAAATCTTGTAAAGGTCCAGCAACACCCAATGCCTCTAGAAGCCAAAAAGGGAATAACTCCCCATATCATGCAGTCATTGGAACTGAGAGTTTTAAAGCCCATTCAGTCAGTCTGGATCACTCCCCTTCTGCCAGTTAAAAAGCCCCACACCAATGACTATTGTCTGGTCCAGGATCTACAGGAGGTAAATAAGATGGTTATAGATATCCTCCCAATGGTGCTAAATCCATACACTCTGCTCAGCATCCCACCTCTGGACAGGCAGTGGTATATAGTCCTGGGACACGTTCTTCAGTCTGCCTCTGCCACCTAGGAGCCAGCCCTGCTTTGCATTCAAGTAGAAGGACCCTGAAATTTGGGTCAGTGGGCAACTGATCTGGACCTGACTGCCACATAGTTCAAAGACTCACCAACTGTCTTCGATGAGGCTCTCCACAAAGACTTGGGTAAGTACCGACCACACCCCAAACCCAGATATCAGTCTGTTACAGTATGAAGATGACCCGCTGAGTGCTGCTGAAGACCAAGAAGCTGCTTGGCAGGTACTGAAAGCCTGTTACAGACTCTTAGGAACCTGAAATACCAGGCCTCAGCCAAGAAAACTCAGATCTGCAAGCAACAGGTGATGTGCCTGAGTTATATCCCAAGGCGGGGTGGGGGGGGGGGGCAAAGATGACTTTCAGATCCCCACTCTCACCACAGCTAAAGGGGTGAGAGAATTTCTAGGTACTGCTGGGTTCTGCCATTTGTGGACCTGGCTTTGCTGGATTAGCAAAGCCTCTATATGAAGCCACTAAGGAAGGAGAAGACTTTACTTGGACAGAAGAAAAGCAGCAGCTTTCAGAACCTTAAGCGGAAGCTCCTGGAAACCCCAGCCCTCAGGCTACTGGACATTACCATATTGTTATATTGTTATATTTGTTTGTAGGCAAACGTAAAAGAATAGCTAAGAGAGTGCTCACTCAGATGCTGGGACCTTGGAAACAGCCAGTGGCTTATCTGTCAAAGAAACTAGATCCCGTGGTGGCAGGGTGGCCCCCATGCCATGCATTATAGGGGTAGTAGCCCTCCTGGTCAAGGATGCTGATAAACTGACTTTTGGACAAAACCTCATGGTAGCTGCCCCACATGCCTTAGAAGGGTTACTCAAACAGCCCCCTGATCACTGGCTAAGAACGCTCAGTATAACTCATCACCAGACCCTGCTGCTTAACCCAGCCAGAATAACTTTCCACGTTCCATCGGCCTTGAACCCAGACCCTTGCTGCCTACCCAGATCTAGAAGCACCACATGACTGCACAGGGAAACTGGCTCAGACTCACTGCACCGGACTGGACCTTAGGGATGCCCCTGCTGCTGGACATGGAGGAAACATGGAGACAGGAGCAGCTCTGTGAGGAATAGGATGAAGTTTGCTGGAGTGGCTGTCACCACATTGGACAAGGTAATTTGGGCAGAACCAATGCGGACATAGACTTCTGCTCAAAAAGCAGAGTGAAGAGCCTTAACTAAGGCCTTAGAGCTGGGACAGGGAAGAAAGATCGTTATCTACAGAGCTCATATCCATGAGGCCATGTATCTTAAAGAAAGAGGACTCTTAACTGCAGAAGAAAAGACTATCAAAAACAAAGAGGACATTCAGAACCTCCTAAGGCCCCATGGGGCCCCCTAAAATTGGCCACAGTCTATTACTCTGGCCACTGAAAGGGTGATGGGCCGATACAGAGGGATACCGACCTGGCTGATCAGATGGCCAGGGAAGTGGCAGTGACAGCCACTCTAGCCCTGGTTCTGCTGGACCCAGGCCCACAGGCATTACCAGAACACTCCCAACCCCAGTTATACAGAGGAAGATATGGCCTGGATTATGACACACCCTATGACCATAAGCCTCAAGGGATGGTGGAGGCCACTGACAGTAAGAATCGTGCCCAAGCACTTGGGACTGAGCCTCCTGCATTAAATACACTGCACCTCCCATAAGGGTATCCAGCAGATGCAGGCCTTGCTAAGACACTCAGAAGTAAAAATACAGAATGGAAAGCAGGTCATAGAGGATCTGGTCAATAACTGCAAGGCTTGCCTGTTAACCAACGCTGTCTCCAACCCTAAAAACCCCAGGGCATAGATATGGGGTAAGAAGCCAGGCACATACTGTGAGGGTGATTTTGTGGAGATCAAGCTTAGTAAGTATGGCCACAGGTATCTCCTGGTGTTCTTCAATATGTTCTAGGGATGGACTGAAGCATCCCCACCAAGCATGAGACAGCTCAAACTGTGGCAAAAAGACATCCTACTGAGGTAAGGGTTCCCTGTAATGATAGGGACAGATAATGGACCAACATTTGTGTCCCAGGTGAGTCAGAGCCTAGCCACCTTCCTGGGGATTGATTGGAAATCACTGTGCATACAGATCCCAGAGTTCAGGACAGGTTGAAAGAATGAACATTACCCAAAAAGAGACCTTAACAAAACTATCCTTAGAGACTGGCTCAGACTGGGTTACTCTCCTTCTCTTCATCCTTTACCATGTGAAAAACTCTAACAAATGGATTGACCCCTTTTGAAATTGTTTGGTACCCCTCCTTTATTATCCCCAATCTCCAATCTGAACTGGTGGCTGAAATGGATGATGGAGAAATGCTTGACTCTCTTCAGCACCTCCAATGAACACACAGACATGTCTGGCCCAAACTTAGGGCCCTCTATGAATGTGGCAACCCCTTGAGACCCATAGGTTCCAGCCTGGAAATTCGATCTTCATTCATCTTCACCAGCAGGGGACTCTCAAACCACAATGGAAGGAATCCTTCATTACCCTGATGACCATGCCAACAGCCCTAAAGGTAGATGGAGTTGCTGCCTGGGTGCACTGTAGTCATGCATGATCTGCCGACCTGTTCACCCAGAAAGAAGACTACCAAGGAGCGCAAACAGACACCCAGTTGTAGCAGCCTCAGACAACTATCGCTCTATACGCCCCCAGAGCAAGCCACCTGATAACTCCTACTACCTGCCAGTCAGAGGATCTGTCCTCAGCCTCATAACTCAGTCTTTTTGAATCCTCAGTGTCTCAAAGCCAGATGTGCTGTGCTGGCTTTGCTACAACACAGCTCCCCCTTACTAAGAGGGTGTTACTATAGTGGGGACCTTCAGCCAAACCTCAGACTCCTCTCAGTGCCGATGGAGGTTTACGACACAGTTAACTCTCCAGCAGATTGCTGGAACTGAGACCTGCATAGAAACTGCCCCCGACAATCAACAGTTCTTATGTTACACTTTCGTGGCCATTTCTACAGGGGCTGTTTACCTAATTCCCCAGAACTATACTTAGTGGGCATGCTCTATTGGCCTTACCCCCCTGTATCCATACTATGATTCTCAGCCTCACCAAGGAATTCTGTGTGCTGATGTGTCTGATGATCTTCATGCAGAAGACAAGATCCTTGATAAGGTTGGAGACTTACATTTCCGGACTAAGAGGAAACCGATAACTGCCTTAATCCTAAGTGTCCTGCTGGGAACCATCCTTATTAGAATGGGGACTGGAATGGCTTCCTGGTCACCCAGAATCAGCATTAGTTCAGCCTCCTGGAGGTCATTGATCTAGACAGAGAGAGATTAGAAACCTCCATTTTCCACTTATGGGAATCTCTAACTTCCCTGGCTGAAGTAATCATGCAAAACAGGGGAGGTTTAGTGATTATCTTTCTACAACAAGGGTGGCTATGTGCAGCCGTAGGAGAACACTATTTTTGTGTAGATCATTCTGGGCTTGTTAAGGACTTCATGGCCAAAGTGAGGGAAAGCCTCAGTAGGCAAAAGAGGGAGCAGGAGGCTAGCGAGGGATGGTTCGAATCTTGATATAACAGTTCCCCCTGGTTGATGACCCTGATCTCCACCCTCTTAGAATCCCTGTTAATACTAGTCCTCATACTAACCTTTGGGCCATGCATTCTAAATAGATTAATACAGTTCATCTAAGAAAGACTGAGTACCATCTAGTTAATGGTGCAAAGAACTCAGACTCAGTATGAAATCCTCAATAAAGATACAGAAAAGGGCTATCTCCCCTGAGGTAGACACCTAGCCTACCAAGGCAGACACTGGGAACCCATGATTGAGTATCCCTAAGATACTAGAAGAAGAGAAAATGAAGAAACAGAACCAACACCACCTTGAGAATAGGCCTCTATCTTGAGACATCTGGTGACCATGATTGGGGACTGAACTCAAGCCTCAATGTTGTGGGCTGTCTTTGTATATGCTGTAAATACCATTGAATAATAAAGACATTGTTTTGACTTATGGCAGAGCAGCTTAGAAGCAGGTAGTAAATCCAAGCATAGGTACAGGAGAAGAAGGGTAAAGTCAGGAGAGAAACAACCCAGCTGCCCAAGAAGCAAGTGTGATGGTTAACAGGTAAGCCATGAGCCATGTGGCAAGACAGATTAATAGAAATGGGTTACGTTAAGATATAAGAGCTGGCTAGCAATAAGACTGAGCCGTAGGCTGAACAGCATGTAATTAATACAAGCCTTTGTGTGATTATTTGCAATTAAGCAGGGCTGCAGGTCCAAACCTCAGGCTAGGCCAGGCCATGGACAAGAGAGAGCCATTTGGACTGTGGGACTAGTCTGGGCCACAAATTTCTTACTGCAAAAATCCCATTTGATTTCTTCATACTATGTATAAATCATTGGTTAAAAGTTAGTATTTAGCATAGAAACTGCATAAAGCATTTTCCCCTCTTTTCCCTATTTATTGCATCCATCTTAAAAAGAGGTAGGAATTAAATCATCAGGGATTAGAAAAAAAATAGACCCATCATGAGACATCTGCTAATTAAGACTTGTCTTGAAGACTATTGGTTTAATACAGTGGAAGAAAACAAAACCCTTCAAAAGAGCATAACTTAGTTTTAATAAAGGATAGACAGGAAAACAGAAGTATGTGTAAAGAATCACCGAGTGACTGATAAATAGCCTTAAGTAATTTAAACTGGCCCCCAGTGCAGCTTCCACAGTCTGTTCTGTATCATCTAAATTTCTAAACATCTGGAGTATATTTGTAAACATGGCAATCTAACGTGTTATTGAACAGCATATTCATATTCAAATGAGCACACAGGAGGATTTACCAGCTAATTTTATAGTGTGAATGACAGTGACAAACTGTCAAGTTAGGAAGTTGTGCAGATAAGGATACTAATGGGATCAGCACAAAGAGACCTCTGACTTACAGTAGTAATAATGGGAATTTGCAGCCCGGGTCTCTTGACATGAAAGGAAGATTCTGAGTTAGGGCAACATGGGTAAAATGCACAGTCAGTGGGAAATAAAGGACAAAGAGGAAGAATCAGAGCAGATTTGAGGGGCAGCATAAAACCTGTCTCTGTCTGCACATAGATTTCACCTCTTCTAAATTGTTCGTGGGACATCCTGCACCTCTTGTAGGAAGTAATTGTTCTGAGGTGTGGCTCTGTTCAGGCATTAATCTTCTCCAGATGGTGGCTGTGCTACCCATTTCATCTTTGCCAGGAGCCTTCCGGAAGCTGACCAGTGAGAAGTAACAATGAGCGTCAGAGGAGAATGAAGCAAAGGTTTGGCTGCAGGTGCCCTATGTCCAAGACTCCAACATTAGCCTTGATCTCTGGGCAAATCGGTAAGAAATTATCCAGATGAATATTAGCCTCTGAGAAGAAGGCTTTGTCTTAATTATGTAAACTGATCTGTTAAGACCCATTTTTAACATTGTATATACTGCATTTGTTTGGTCTGTCTTCCTACCTTTATTATGTGGTTTATCATCTAGATATCTTCTATATTCTTCTTACCTTTTATATTATTTATATCTACCATCCCTCTTTTTATGTAACCCGCATCTGTCATTTATGCCATGAACTAGTTGGTACCATCGACGGGATGCAGAAACACAGATATGATCATGTTCCACTTCTCATTTCTCTGATTAAACCACCAATTCCTCCGCATTACCCACAAAAAGCCGAAATTTTCAAATAAGACATTGGGAGTACTTCACAACACTTCCCGGTTGGGCCTTTTACCTTCTCTTGTCGCTTCCTTCTTCCTTCTCTCTCTTTGTTAGAAGTAACAGAGCTGTCCTTGGCGTAGGAGGTCCTGCAGCTCAAACTATCACTTCCCACTGACTCCTTTCATCAACTCTTTTAGGGCCAGCCATTCCAGTCCTATGAACTGCAGGTCTGGGAGGCCCTTGAGACACTGGGCATCTTGTTTCCCTGGCCCAGTCTCACCTCTTGCTGTCTTGTCTCACCCTTATCACCATTCCATACCCCAGCTCTGCTGTTCCTCTCTGGAAAGCTTGGCTCCACCAGCACACTTCTGTGGTTGTTGTTTTAGAGATCCCATTTTCTCAATAGCCATGTCTGTCTTCCACCAGTTCCCTTCTGCCTTATGGTTCCCTCTTGCTATATCATGGTGCCTAGGGATATCTGATTGAACAAGGTTTATGTGAGAGGTAGGGGGAATATGCCTAATCACCTCATCTACTTTTCAATGTCAAGGCCCAAGCACTACAACCAACTGTCTTCTGGTTCTACATCTGCATCTTTCTGTCTATATACTGCTGGCCAGTCTCTTCACCACATATGACTGCTTTGATTGGTGCCTGCCTGGGTTTATAGGAAATATTTGGAAAAGTGTTTACTGTATCATAGTGCCCATCAAATGCAATGTCATTAATGATTAGAAAACCCCATGTGCTGAGTATTTGGAAAACATATGCCTGGATTTATGATTTTGATATTGTTACTCTGATGCCTTTGGAGCCACAGACCTCTTCATGCCTTCACCCTCTTATGCCTGGTTGCCCTGGGGCCTGGTATAGACTGGCACAATGTATGATTGAGATTGTTTCCAAGGACACACTCTGCCAGCTGTCCACTCTGAGGGCCTTCAGTGTTCTCTGCCCTTGCACAGTTTGTGGCTTATCTGGTCATGAAGTCATGGTCAGGATCCCACAAAGGACGTGGTGTGTCTTCCTACATGGCTTTGGAATGTCCTATTTCATGCAGGCAGGACTCTCAAACCTTTTGCTTCTCCCACTTTTGTGCATGTCCAATCTCTGACCCAACCAAGCCTCTTTCAGTTCTGAGTACCCAAAAGAAACTTGAGTGTATGTGGCCACACTACCACACAGAGCCCAGCACAGCATGCTGGTTGGCTTGTCTGCCAATGATGGAAAAATGGCTGCAAAGATGCCCAGGTTCTACCCCAGGGCAGGCAAGGGGAGAAGTGATGTCAAGGTATCCAGCATCTAGCCTGGGCTGTTTTCTGTGCTGATCAGCAGACAGGGTGAATTAGTGTTCCACCCAAGGCAGGTTACTTTGGAATTGAAGCAGGGCGAGACATTTATTGGATTTCTCAAGCTTATTAGAAGAACACACAAAGAGGCTCCTGTGGCATCCAGAATCCCCTAGTGTGGAAGGTGGGAATCCATTTTAGCCCAGGAGGGAGATGAAGCTAAATATTCCCTTATATACCATGGATCAACTCTAAGACCACAGAGGTGGGTGAGGCTAGGATTTGGGTGGGAATTGAGCAGTGAGGGGGAGATGGTAAGAGTCTGAGCCGTTGAGAGATTCTGGGGGGTATCTTTTTTCCCCCTCAACTCAAGTGGCCCATTTCATAAACAGTTTTGTTTCTCAGATTTTAAAGGGACAATGCTTAATCTTAGGATAAAAATGATTACATTTTATCTTTTTTTTAATTAATAGAGAGTTTGCAAAGATATGTGTAACTATAATATCCAGGTAAGATTCAGTGTTAATGGCAACTGAACAATTTAGTTTGGGACTGGAATGATGATTAATTTTAAATGTCAGGTTGCCACAACCTAGAATTACCTGTGAAGAGTCTTAATGTGGAATTATTTAGATCAGGTTGGCCCACCCAAAAATTATAATTTAGATTAACTAAATGTCTTAAGTGAATGAGAGGATATATTATTATGCTCATGCATCAAAAACTGAGAATGTTAAGATTTCAGTTTTCCTCACATTGTAATTTGTAAATTTAGGAACAGCTCAGGCATATTCTAGCAGGGATTTTTGCAAAAATGGTTAAGCCAATTATAAAAATGTTTATGCAAAAAACCTCTGAAATGTCTAAAAGAACTACAAAAGAAGAAAATTGTTAGGGCAGCTAACACCAGCTGTTTCAAGACTTACCTAAGAACTGTGTTTAGAAGACATTGTTTCCTTGGCATCTCCCATGCCCTCTGGCTCCTACATGCTTTTTTTCCCCCCCTTTCACAAAGTTCTATGTGGATTGAGGTAAGGCTTGATGAAGACATCCTATTTAGGGCCAATGGTTCCAAGGTCTCTCTGTCTCTCTCACACATATTGCCTGGCTTCAAGTCTCTGTATTTGTTCCCATCTGCAGTAGGAGGAAGCTTCTTTGATGATGGATGAGCATGGCACTGACTGATCTATGACAATGGCAGGATGTTGTTAGGGGTCATCATATTGCTACATTCCTTTAGCAGAACAGTAGTATTTGGTTTTCCCTTAGGTCGCTGAGCTATCTACCATGAAGTTCTTGGTCACCCGAGCAAAGTGAGGTCTTAAATCCTTGAATCCAATCAGATCTTGGTTAGATACTACCACAGGCTTTGCACCACTACTGCACCAGTGTATTTTGCGAGCATGTCATCATTGTAAATCAATGGACTTGTAGTTCTATTGGTGTTTGCCTTTCTGCTTTGGTATTGTGCAAAGTTCCTTCCAGTACCATGAATAGGAGTGAGGGCTTCATGTAGGCACCAGCTTGACTTCTCTATGTTCAGTGCGCTGTATAGATGTTGTCTTCAGTAATAGAGCTCATAATGGTCTGCAACTCCCCCTCTAGAGTATCTGATACACTCTTCTGGCCCCCACAGGAATCCATGCTTACATACACACATACATACTAATAATAATAGAAATAAATCTTAAAATAGAAATAACTTCACAGCACCAAGATTGACTTTTGACAAAATGCAAAAGCAACCCAATTTGGAAAGAAAAATAATCCATATGTCAGTAAGTAGCAAGAAAATGATGGGAAAAAACTAGATATTGGTATAGAAACAAAAACCTTAATTTCTATTCACAACACACTTATAAATTAATTTAAAATTGAAGATTGATAACAAAGGAGAATATTTTCTCTACCAAGGTCAGGGAAAGACTGCTTAGAAAATCAAATTACATTAGCTCAACTATGTTCATAGCAGCATTATTCATAATAGCAAGAACCTGGAAACCTAGATGCCCCTCAGCTGAGGAATGGATTAACAAACTGTGGTACATCTTCACAATGGAGTATTACTCGGCAGTAAGAAAAAAATGATGTCCTAAAATTTGCAGGCAAATGGATGGATTTAGAGAATATCCTCCAGAGTGAGGTCTCACAAACCCAGAAAGATAAGCAGGGGATGTATTCACTCATTAGTGGACTTTAAGCAAAAACATACTTTTTTCATTGAAAGATGATGGGTGAACAAAGTGATTTAAAACACACACACACACACACACACACCCCAAAACAAAACAAAACTTCTGGTTTGACTGTAGAAGGGTTGCTTAGCAGGAATTTGTGGTGGCCATAGTGCATCCATGGGCATTAGCTGTGACCTACTGTGCTTTCTTTATCTGTAGCTGAGCCTAACCTGGCTTGAGAAGCTTTCGATTTTAAGTTTTATTACCATATGAGTTTTTTTAATCTATTCTGATTGTTTTGCTTTTTTATATAATGTTTGATATTGATTTTCAAAAAATTAGAAAATCAAAATAAAGCTGTGTATGTTCGCATATGCCTTTAACCTGAGCACTCAGGAGGCAGAGACAGGTAGAGCTCTGTAAATTCAAGGTCAGCCTGGCCAACCTGGTCTACACTGAGAGTTCCAAGCCATCCAGGGCTATGTAGTGAGATCCTGTCTCAAAAGAAAAGACAGAAAAAGAAAAAAAAAATCATAGTAGTTTCAACAACAACAAAAGACATCTACACATTGAACTTAATCACAATCAAATATTCTTCATTTTTTAAAGACTTATTTCTATTGTCTTAAAAAGTGTGTGTCTGTGTGTTTGTGTGTGTGGTATACATGTGTATGTCTATGTGTGAGTGTGTCTCTGTGTCTCTGTGCATATATATGTGTCTGTGTGTGTATATGTGTGTGTGATGTGTATGTTTGTGTGTGAGTGTGTGTGTCTGTGTGAGTGTTTCTGTGTGTGAGTGTGTCTCTGTGTATATATGTGTGTGTGATGTGTATATTTGTGTGAGTGTGTGTGTCTGTGTGTTTCTGTGTGTGAGTGTGTCTCTGTGTGTATATGTGTGTGTCTGTGTGTGTGTATATATATATGAAGTACAAATGAGTGCTGGTTTCCTGAAAGCCAGAGGCATCAAATCCCCTGGAGCTGCCTGATGTGGGTGCTGGGAACCAAATATTCACCATAAAAATAAGTAGTCTGGTCATAGACTGGCAATGGTTTGTCAGCAGTTCTAATTGTTATCTGGGTCAGTTGGAACCAAATTTCTTGTGAAACTGTTAAAATTTTCTATAGAGTGTCCACGTTACTTCCTCATGCCATGTTTTCTGTTGAGGACATGAGGCAGGCATAGATATATAAACACACAGGCAAGAGGGACAGATTGGACAGACTACAGATAGACCTGCAACCACAGACTATAGACTGACCCAAGACATAGGAGAGAAGTGGAGACTTGAACTTGAGCTCATTCTTTGTCTTAATTGAGTTTCTAATCCTGGGAAGAGACACCATGACCACAGCGACTCTTATAAAGAAAAACATTTAATTGTGGGGGCTGGCTTACAGTTCAGAGGTTTAGTCCATTGTCATCATGATGGGACATGGATGGTGGTGTGCAGGTGGACATGGTGCTTGAGACATAGCTGCATGTTCCACAAGATGTGATAGTCTCTCTGGCTATGATGTGAACATATATAAGACCTCAAAGCCCATCTCCATAGTGACACATTTTTTTTTCAATAAGGCTACACCACCTAGTAGTGTGTAGCCTCCCTTGGGGTCATTTTCTTTCAAACCACCACATTCCCTTCACTGGCCCCCAAAGGCTTGTAGTCACATCACAATGCAAAAACGGCATTCAGTTCAACTTCAAAAGTTCCCATAGTCTGTAACAGTCTCAAACTTATTTGAAAGTCCTAAATTCAAAGTCTCTTCTGAGATTCATGCAATCTTTTAACTGTAATCCCCTATAAAATCAAAATTTTAAAAAGCCAGATTACGTACTTCCAACATTGACGGCACAGGATTTATATTACCATTTAATATTACCATTTAAAATGTAGGGAAGAAAGCACAGTGAGGAAACACTGGACCAAAGTAAGACCAAAAGTCAGCTGGCCAAACTCCAAACTCTGCATCTCCATGTCTGATGTCAAAAACACTCTTCAGATCTCCAACTCCTTTCAGCTTTGTTGACTGCAACACACTTTTTCCTCTTGAGCTGGTTCCACACCCTGTTAGCAGCTTTCCTTGGCAGGTATCCCATGGCTTTGGTATCTCCAACATCTTGGGGTTTCCAAGGCAATCTATGTTTCATATTCAGTGCTTCATAAAATTGCCTCTCTCTACCTCCACTCAGGGACACCCTCACACATGCCTGGCCTCAATGGCTTTTCTTAATCACAGAGGAAGGTTTCATAATGCCTTTCATCTAACATTGACTCTAAAGCCAGAATTGCATGGCGGAAGCTGCCAAGTTCTGCTGCTTTCTGGGACTGGAATATGGCCCCCTTATTCACTAACTTTCTGTTTTCAATGGTTTCCTTCACTGCTTCAACTTGGCTGTTCTGGAACTTGTTCTGTAGACCAGACTGGCCTAAAACTCATAGATACACCACCCTCTGCATTCTGAGAGCTGGGATTAAAGGCATGGACCTCCACACCTTTTCTTTAAGGGCTCTCAGCTTTTCTTTAATTCCTCTTCACAAGTTGGAAATTTTAGCTGTGTGGGCTCTTGCCCCGAGGTCACTACTCCCTTTTTTTTCTTTTTTTCTTTTTTTTCTATTTCTAAATCTGTTTATCTCCTTGAATAAAGGACTTAGCTTTATTTCTCTTTCTGGTGCTCTTTTTCTCCTCAAATCTTTTCTTTCTTTCTTTGCTCAGCTTGCTCCTTTTTATTATATATCTTCATTAGAGTTTGTGAGATCCAAAATTACACTTAAGTTTTAATTACTGTGCTTTAGAGATCCATGAAACAAAAATACTTCTGATCTTCAAGTCCCTTACACAAGGACAAATAGTTCCTGAAATGTTAGAGGCTATTGTTTATGGAAGATAATGAATCACATGTTTTTCACTCCTCTAAACAAGTTCATTTGACCCATCTGACTCAGATGTGCTTGATCACATATGGGCAGGAGGTTAACAGGCAAGAAATACGTCAGGATGTATACTTGCTCCTAATTGGACCTGATGAAGAATGCAATAAATTCTGGGTTTTCTTTCTTTTTTCTTTTTTCTTTTTAAGAACTTTATTTATTTATTATTTATTTATTTATTTGCCTTGGTGTTTGCCTGGAACTGGAACTACAAACAGTTGTTAGCTGCCATGTGGGTGCTGGGAATCGAACCCGGGTCCTCTGGAAGAGCAGACGGTGCTCTTAACCGCTGAGCCATCTCTCCAGCCCCCTGGGTTTTCTTTCTTAACCACTACAAACTATGACTTGGGGCCATTTCCCAGGAACCTAGATATGAACCTGGCCAGAGCCCATCTTCTTGGTCAGTATTTAATTAAAGCATTCTTCAAATTTGGCTTTATACTGTAGTTGTGAGTTTATTCTCAACCAATTTTTTGGAGGCCCCAGTGAGATTCACACCACCCACTCAAATTCTTCACTCTGAAACACCAGAGCTAAGAGGCTGCTTCAGGAGGCTCATGCCTTGAGATGTTCTAAGGCTCTGAGGCTGCCTTCAGTTTGTGGACTATCAGAGTGAACTTCCATGAGAAGAAATGCAGCAAGCAGAGGCCTCCTTTTGTGCTGTAGTCTGGTTTGTTTTGTGGGATCCCTATCTGGGATGTGGAGGCAACTTAATGGGACCCCAATATTCTTCCATCTAGGGCATATAGTGTGATGTCATCTGCCCACCTGGTTCTGGTTCTGGTTGGAAAGATTTTGTTTCCCACAGAGAGTTTTATCTATTTCTAGAGAAAGTTGTGTTCTTGTGTTTTGTTGCATTGTTTGTCTTGTTGAAAGGTTTTGTCTTTTTCTCTCAAGAGCTGTATCTCCCTGTTTGGGGGAAAAATTGTCTCTTTCTTTTGGTGTGTCCATAAGTTTTGTTGCCAGCATGAAGCTGAGATAGAAATGGGCTAGATATTTCTGCTGTCTCTGCTGCACTAAATAGCTAGCCCCCACTTCTTCCATGGATGTTTTTATCGCCAGGGCTCAGAATTTATCTATGAACTCTCTGGTCGCTGGATTCAGATTACTAAGAGTTCAGGTTCCTTTGGGTGTTGATGACATTAAAGTTGTTTTATGCTCTTCTTCTTTATTGGAAAGCTGGCTCTAGAATTGCATTATGATGCTACCTTTGCTAGACCCGGGCATATTTAAAATTTTCCTCTATGTCACTCTATCAGTCTGAGCCCCTGACACAGTGACAGGAAAAAGAAAGCAAGACAGAACGGCCAAAAAATTAGACTTGGTTTATGTAACAGTCTTCTATTTCTTGAGACTTATAAATTTACTTTTCTGGATATGGTTAAAAGTTTGTAAATTCTGAAAAAATAAAGTTAAAACTAGTAATACTGGGAGTTGATAATTTTTTTAAAAAAATCTATGCATGAGTAATTTTAAAGGAACCATGAGGCATGATTTTATTTTAGATAGCCACTATCTTTAGACAGCCACGTGTCTGTCAATTATTGTTTCTAGAATTGGAGATGATGGATGTCATATACTTCTCTTGATTAAAGGTAACCAAATGGAGTGGGTTACCAAGGAGGCAACAATAGGTCTCAAAGATATTTTGGATTAGGAAAGATTTATGTATGATAATTCTTGTTCTGTCCTGAAAACAAGGTTTATGAAAGATAGGATTTGAAAGTAATGTTTGTGTTTAATAAGCTACTAAAGCTGCACCTCCATTCTTTATATACAAAAATGTACCTTGCTCTGCCAACTAAACTTTGTAATTTAGAAGACTCTCATGTGATAATGGTTTTAAAGACATAAAGGGATCATGGGAAACAGCTGAGGTTTGCAAATATGTGGAAGGGCCAGAGTTCTTAAAGAGAGCCCAGTACAATGGTGAATCTTAGCAGTCATGGAAATGTTGATGCCGTGTGACAGCCACAATGAAGAATCACCAGCCACAATGAAGTGCAGTGGACTGAGATCTAGAAGGCAGGCTATGTGTATGCTGCCAAGGGTGGATCAAAAAAGTGATCCTAGCATCTTGAGAAAACTAAAAAGATTGTGAATAAATCCTAGAAATGTAGCTTTGATTGTTCACACTATTAAAGCTAGCTTGGTCTTGCCTTATGCAGATTATGGTTGTATCCTGTTTTCTAACTCTTGAAGACAAAAAGGCCCTTTGTTTTGTTTTTGATATTGCAGGAACACACAGTTGTGAGATTTTAAATTTTTTAAGAGGAAATTTTAGAGTTTTACAAAAAAATTTTAAAATACTAAACATTTTTAAGAAACAGTTTTAAAAATATTTAAATTTACAAGGCTATGGGATACTTAAAGTTTATAAAAGTTTTATATTATTAATATTTGAACTTAAAAATAAAGAAAAAGCTAAAATTTAAGGCCACAGTTATGAGTACCAAACATTAAACACCAGAAACAGAAATGTTCCTACCTTACAATTCAGCAAGACAATGACCTCACCAGTCTGCCAATGGGCTTGGAGCAGCTTCATAGCCTTGAATGTCTTGACCCTTTGAGGATGAAAAGACAGTTTTTCAGGGGTAGCCTCGGACCACCTACCTGTCAGATATTTGCATTGAGATTCATAACAATGGTAAAATTACACTCGTGAAATAGCAACAGGAATGATTTTATTAGTTGGGGAGTCACCACAACATGGGGAACTGAATTGAGGGGCCAAAGCATTAGAAAGGTTGGGAAACACTGGCTTATAGAATGTCTCCTTACCTAAGGCCTATTTATGTTTAAGAATATATATCTAGCTTCCTTATCTTTATTAATCTTAAGCTATTTGGGTAAACTGAGTCAAATAAGAAACTGCTATATCCTGTAATAATGTATCAAGAAATTTCCCAGTCTCTCTGTGAACTATGTTTATGAATTAAAAGGTTTATTTGTTTTTTTAGTTAAAGGAGCTTCAATTCAGAAATTGCTTTTTAGACTCAAATATAAAAGAGATAAAGCTATAACATCCTTTTCCCAAGGTTAGACATTAAATTAAATCCCTAATTGCCCCAGGGGTTGGAAAAAAGTTTTTTGCTTGTTAAAAAGAAAGTCATTCTCCTTATCTCCAGCAAAAGGAAATTATGGCCCTTCCATTAACACATGGCTGAGGTACCTATTAACTTTTCAAGGTCAATGTTTGCTTCTAGGCTCCCCTAGTCCCAGCTCCCCAGAAAGTCCTAGTCTTATGAAAGATAATAAGCTATTATAAACTGTTAAGGATAATTAAGAAAAATCTGACTATATTTGGTGTCTAACTCCAAATAAGGATGGGAAATACACAGGGTGCCTGGATCCTATATGTTGCTTTGTTAACTTTGAATTTTTAAAATGCTGATGAGTAAATGGCAGCTGCTGAGAGATATTGGATTGTGGAAGAAACTGCTGAATTTAACTAGCCTATATATTTTAGGTATGTCTTGGATTTAGAATAGAAGTTGGAAAATGTGTTATATTATGGGAAAAGTTAATTAATATTAGATCATATTTGACCAGGGGAGATTTCTTGAGGATCTTGGCTGCAGACATAAGGGCGAAAGCCAAGAAAGACTACAGGACAGGTAATGTGCATGCCAATCCCTCTACATGCAACAGTTCTGAAACTAGATGAGATACAATTAATCTTGTTGGTTACAGAGTTCTCATAACAGTTTGGTTATGCAGTCCAAATGGACTTATAAAGTTGACAGACGCCTTTTACCTGTTAACATAAAGCAAATCATCTTTAGCTGAGTTGTGCACAGTGCACATTCCATAGTTGTGCTAATAAAGATATGTATGTTACCTTTAAAAGTTTTAATGTTTTCAGAACAAAAGAACTGGACATAAATAAAAACAAAACAAATAGCCCAAATGATTCCACCTCTCAGAATGCCTCAGTTATAGGTGTCCTCAAAAATCTACATCCAGAACAACTTCAAAGCTGCTAGCTAAGATAGTCCAGCCTCATAGATTACTCTAGCCAAGACTTCAGATAATCTCTGTACTTTCCCATTACACAGAGACTAAACAAAAAATAATGCAGCTAGCTCTCCCGGGGCCTTGATCATTATCCCAATTTTCTAAAGGTTCTTTGTAAAATAATGCTCTTGCACATTGTAAAGATTTGTTACTCATATTGGTTTAATCAAATGCTGATTGGTGAGTAGCTAGGCAGTAAGTAGAGGTGAGGCAACCAGATTGGGAGAATTCTGGGAAGAGAAAAGGCAGAGAAGCAGAAGCCAGCCAGCTGCAGAGGAAGCAAGATGAGAGTGCTGGGCTGAGCAAAGGCACCAAGCCACATGGCTAAACATAGATAAGAATTATGGGTTAATAAGTGTAAAAGCTAGGAAGTAATATGCTTGAGCTACTGGTCCAGCAGTTACTATAATATTAAGCCTTGGAGTCAATTATTTGAGAAGCAGCTATTGGGTATTTGAGAGTTTCTGGTGAGACAGAATCTTCTCAGAATACCATCACCTGCAGACATCAGAAAGCAGTCTAGAGAACATGATACCCACATCCCTAAGAGGTGGGGTGAATGGTTTCTGATCATTAGGTGAATGCTTATGATTGTTTAGAGGGGTTGGATGCAAGTTGTTATTGCTCATGGTTAGGGAGGAAAATAAAAGGAGCTTAGATTTGGAAGTCTTTTTCTTAAAAAAAAGGGGGGATGGATATAGGAAAGGGTAGATTATTAAATCTACTTTTAAAATAAAAATGATAAAAGAGTAGATTATTGGATAATAATTTAAACTAAAGTAACAGCTACTGGTCTCAAATATTTCACACTGGTATGGATTTTGTATATTAATAGAAATTTAAAGTTATTTTGGTATATTGCGTGTGTGTTTCTACTCTTGTTTAAAGTATTGTACCTATACAATCCACTTAAAAATATAATATATAATTAAGAAATACAGGTTAGGAGTGAGTCATCTATAATAATCAAACTTGTAGTCATATTAGATAGGTTTTTGAGGTTAAGCCTAGATTTGTTTGGCTCAGATATACTGAATAGATAATGGTCTTCAAACTTGTCAAAGACTGGATAAATATGTCATTTGAAATATTTAATGGAAAAAGTTTACTATGACAGACAGAAACTCTCAGCTCCTAGTAGTGACCCCAAGGTCTCCAAGGAACATGATATGGTACCATGAAACTTTACCCTGGATTGTAGTAATGCTACCAGCCATATAAAAATACCTCAGTGCAGCCTCTTTCATCTGTACCCAGCCCAAACTGTGCACAGTCAGGACACTGAAGAGTTGATTGCCCCACTTTGCCTAGAAGTAAGGTCAGTCTCTCCCATGTTCCCCCTTCATAGGAAAGCCTCACACCTTCTAGGCTTGGCAGCCAAAGATGCTGTCCTGGTACCTCTGCCCCCAGTTCCATGGAAACCACAGGAGCATAAGCCTGGGATGATTGTCTAAGTAATGAACTAGTCTCTGTCATTTTAGTTGATACATAGGCCATTTGGACTATACTTTGTGCTATAATTTATTCTTCTCGGATCTCTGATAGTATTGATGGCTAAGCTAACTATAACTTGGTCAGGTTAGCAACAGCAGGCAACCAAGGTTTCCCCAAGGCTGCAGCCAGGTTGTTAGCTCTTTTCATATATCAAAGTCTTGCTTTTTCTAGAGCTACTAGGTATCCGTAGAAAGGAAGGTAGACAGCTTAGCCTTGCTAACCAGCTTCATATTAAAAAAAATAAAAAGGTTTCAGATATAACTTTCCACTAAAGAAACAAGATTTGAAATGATTATTCTCAGTAGAAACTGCTTATGTCTTTGGTAAATGATTAGATGGAAAGAGTGCTAAAGTCTATGCAAGTTTTGAGGATCTAAGAAAATGTTAAAAACTACTGAGGATATGAGAGTCTATGTAAGTTCTGAGGGTCCAAGATATATAAAGTTATGAGGATATGAAAGCTTAAGTAAGTTCTGAGGATCTCAGAAAATAATTTAAGATGTAAATGCAAATTGTAAAGGTATAAGTAAATGATTTAAGGTATATAAAAATGGAAAGTGTTTCAGATTTCTTTCCCCCTTCTATGCTATTGTTACACTAAGATTTCAAAAATTCAGAGTTTTATTATTAATCAATGGAGTTCTGATAAGCTGGTAGATCAGTGACTACTGTTTATCACAAGCTCAAGATTTTAAATTTCCCTTGGCTATCTTATAAATATAGATTTAAGGGTGTTTCTCATCAGGCCAAAGATATTTCTGTCTAATCTATATATGGCTTTCTGGACAGAGGAAAAAATGTTAGTGCTTTTTAACCCAAATCTATAGCTTTTTCATAAGTCTGCTCTAACTGTTTTACAGATCCCCACTACCTGCTTTATTTACATTGTGGATTTCAATACAGATTGGTAATACTAATATATCTAAAACTTTTAAACCTTTTGTAAACTTAAAAAAATTCTGTAAGCTTCAGAAAATCAAAGGACTTATAAGACTCGGTTCTACTTCTCACAGGTCAAGAAGACTAAGCACAGCCTAAGTTTCCCCACTTGCCTATTCCTGAGAATGGGCTCTCTCCTGGTTTGGGGGTTCCTCCCCTCCCCCAACTACTAGGATTAATGGTCCTAAAAGTTCCAAATGGGAGATTTTCCTTTAAGTTTCTAAATTTTAAGTTCTGACCCTAGTCTATATCTGTCTCAGCCACTTTGCACTTGACTGTCATACACTTCCAAGTATCAGCTGCTGACTGCAACCTATTCCAAATGACTGTGAGCCCTGGACTTGCTGAAGGCTGATGTAGACCAGTCCACCTGATGTAATTTTTCCATCTGATGTAATTTCTCCCTGTCTCTTCAGCTGGGTCATCTAACCAGAATGTCCCATTACCTGAATTCCCCCTTGGCCTTTGACTAGCATTCCAGCCCTCCTGGCCCTAACAACAACATCCTATTTTTCACTAGGAAATAGTTATGGAAGAAAGTATGTCACCCCTTGCTCCTCAGCAGGCTGGAATGTTATATCAAAAGGAAACTCTCTAACACAGGGAATAAAATGTCTATTGGCATACCAGGAAAGGAAGGTTACCTGTTAGAACACATAGACTAATATCTATAAACAGGTAGATTCGTTAGCTGAATACGATAGGACATTCAACCTACTCTATGTAAAACAGAGAGGTTATTATGTAGCTTTAAAAATTGTTTCTCTATAAACTATACAGAAACTATTGCTATTGAGCAATAACCTGGTACTAAAAAAATTACAAAAAAGAGGACCTGAAATGAAGTAAATAACTGGCTCCCACTGTCATTTCTAAATTCCTTCTAGATAATAACTTTGATGTCAGCCATCACCAAGCCTTTGGTCCTTCTGCTTCTGCTAATTGCTGTTGGCTCTTGCATCACTGATGCCTTAACTAAGTGATAATTATTCTCTGGTACCATTAAACTGATGGTTATTAGATCCCAATATAAACAGGTACTCATTAGAGAGTCAAGAATTTGGTTGGCTCAGAATACAAGGCAGGACAGGCGGGGTGGGGTGGTATGTAAAAGCCAAAATTATATTATATTTTAAGTTTTAATTACTATGCCTGAGAGATCCATGAAACAAAAATGTCTCTGATCTGCATGTCTCTTCATCAAGGACAGATAGTTTCTGAAATGCTAGAGGCTGTTGTTTATGGGAGATAACAAGCCACATGTTTGTCATTCACCTAAACAAGTTTGTTTGACCCATCTATACCAGATGAACTTGAACACAGGTGGGCTGGAAGTTCACAGGCAGGAAATATGTCAGAATTTAAGCTTGCCCCTGATTAGATGCAGGTTGGAGGTATTGGACCTGATAGGAAATACAATGAATTATGCGTTTTCCTTGCCATACTTGATTCTGGGCCATTTTCTGGAAACCTGAGAACTGACGTGGCCAGAGCCATCCACCTGGCCAGTATTTAATTAAAGCTTCCTTTAAATTTGGCTTTAAACTGTGGTTGTTAGTGGTCTTATTCTATATCAGTGGGGTTAACAAGTCAACACTCGTAACCACACAACAGAATCTGTACTAGGCAGTTTTGAGATTTCCTTGGCCAAGGGAATTCATCTAAAACTTTTCACATTAGCCACTGGTAAACTTTCTATATAAGGGGAAAAAGCAGTCATATTCTTCACCAAAATATCACAAGAATGATTTCTAGGCAACATTCTAAAATTCTTCTTTGAAACCTCTTGATCCAGCCCTCAACCATTCAAATCATCCTCAGCACCACTGTCTTCCATGTTCCTACTTGTATTGCCATTAAACAGGGCTTAAAGCATTCTACTGCTTTCCTAACCCAAACAAGCCTAAATTTCTCTAAAAATCATGATCAGGTCTATCATAGCAATCCCCAGTCCCTGGTACCAACTTCTGTCTTGGCTAGGGTTTCTGTTGCTATGAAGAGACACTATGATCACAGGAACTCTCATAAAGGAAAACATTTAATTGGAGTGGTTTAAAGTTCATCAGTTTAATCCATTATCATCTCACAGTGGGACATGGCAGTGTGCAGGCAGACACGGTGTTAGAGAGGTAGCTGGGAGTTCTCCATCATGTAGGCAAAAGGAAATGAACTGTCTCACTGCACATGGCTTGAGGAAGTATGAAACCTCAAAGCCTGCTTCCACAGTGACTGACATATTTCCTTTAACAGGCCACACCTCCTAATAGTGCCACTTCCATTGGGAGCCATTTTCTTCCAAACCACCACATTCTTGATTGAATTAATCTACTTGGAAGAGCTAACTTTTCTTTCCTTGGAGTATTTTAATGCTTCTGGAGTTATCTTTAATGCTAACTGATAAGAAGAGAATAAAAAGGTTGAGGAGAGGAGGGGAGAGGGGGGGTGGGGAGGAAAGTGGGGAAAGAACTTTCTGAATGGGTCATTCAGGAAGATGCTGACAAGCCAGGCTTTTGAAGCTTGAGTTTCAAAGTTTGCCTCAAATTTCATATCCAATTACTTTAATCAATTTAAATAGAAAGTTGGCTACTTCCGGTGATTTGCCAACATAGGTACACTCCCAGGAACATCTCTGTAGCAGTGGCAAGCATGCACCTCTGGTTCCCCTGAAGTCAACCCTAAAGGACAGCTCAGCAAAACAGAAGCACATTTGAAGGCTCTTAAAGAATATTAACAAATGAATAACCCCTTGAAAAGGTCTGAAGATGCCAGGTTTGATGATTCGAGCCTGTAATCCCAGCAGTCAGGTGGCTGAGGCAGGAGGATAGATTTTAAGGACAGCCTGAGCCCCACAATGAGACCTTGCCTCAAGAGTAAAACTAAGTTAGAGCACAAAAGCATGGGGCAATTCTATGTCTGACAGCAAAGAAGAACAGTGACTTTTTTAATTAAAAAAATCTAAAATTTTAAAAAATATATATTTTTAATTGAAATAAATTGTATCACTCTGTTCTTTCCTCCAACCAGTCCCTTCCAGCTATCCTCCCTCAGACTCCAATCCATTTCTCAAAATGACAGCCTCTTTTTCATTGATTATTCTTGTTACATACATATATATGTATATATACATACATATAAACATAAGCACACACACACATATGATAGAATCTGATGGAATTAATGTTTGTTGGTGGTGTGTATATGGTTTCAGGGCTGAGCACCCTGCAGGAGACAGCCAGTAAGGGAAGGAGAAGCTAACCCTCCCTCTCCCATCAGTCTGTGTGGTTTTTGGTTTTTGTTTGTTTTAACACACACACTACAGTGTGCATGGGAGGTCAGAGGGCATCTTGCAGAGGTCAATTCTTTCTCTCCCCTAAGTGGCCCAGAGGAAGACCTCAGGTCCTCAGGCTTACAAACACCTTACCTGCTGAGCACCCTGCTGGCCCATGCTTACCAGACTCTTGGTAGACAATAATGACTCTACATTTTTAGTGTTTGTTATAAAAGAAATCATGCTGAATATCAAAACAATAAACAATCCATGATCTGATATTTGTGTATTGTTCCAGGTGCCAGACTTGGGGACCGTTGCCTTCTCTTCTGTTTTTGAGACAAGGTCTTGCTGTGTAATCCATGTTCGCCCTGAATCCTCATGCCTCAGTTTCCCAAGCACTGGAATTACAGACATTACCACCATGGCTGGCAGTGCCTAGGTCTGCCTAGCCTACTAAGGTGTAGGCAGAAATACACTTGGTTTTATTTCATCATGAGATGGCCATACACTTTTGTGTAAGTCTTCAACTTCCTTCAACTCCAACTCTTGTGGACTGAATGATTGTGGGAATACTTGTCATGGAGAAGCCAGGCCCCTAGTGTGGCTGTACTTGAAGAAATAAAGGAGTGCAGGTTAAAATGAGGCCACGGAGGACAGTCCTGGTACCGCCATCTCCTCAGCACCCTTGAAAGAAGAGATGTAAGTTCAACTTCCCATGTGTGCACTCTCTCCGTCTCTCTCCGTCTCTGTCTGTCTGTCTCTGTCTGTCTTCCTCTGTGTCTGTGTCTCTCTCCTTTCTCCCTTCAATGGAAAGATAGCCATCAATAGGCAAGAGGTTTCAGAATGACACCTACCTAGCTTGGACCCTGATATTGAACTTGGAGAAATCAAAGCAAACTGTTCAGGCACCTCCCACACTCACCTCTCCCAGGCCCGGGGTGTGGGTCCTTGTTCACCTTTGGTTGACGCCTCTCTTCCTTCACACTACACAGGTCAAGGCCAGATCTCCAGGCTCCCATGAAACTGTAGAAACCAGAAATGTTGCAGAATGGCAGCTTTGGAAGCAGCACCCCCTGGAAGCAAGCAGAGCCCATCCCCCGAGCAGGTTGTGGACCTGAAACCAACGGGCAATGACTAATTTTTCAACCAGGGAAAAGCTGGAGATAAGTATGAAAAGTTTAGAGAATGTTCTGGAAACCAGGCCAAAAAACCCTAAGCAAGTGTGTCCTTATGCAGTTTCTTGGAGATGCTTCATCTCGCTGTTAATCTCAAGTTAATTTCGAGCCTTATTAAGGACTTAAGGCTTTATTTCCACCCCATCCCCCACCCCCAGAAAACCAGATGCACATAAATGATAAACAACGCTTATTTCTGTCATTTTCCCAAGGGCCTCAGTGTCTGGTCATCCTAATTTTTTTTTTAAATTTCCACATGTATTAATGAGAGTTGTGTGACTGTCTTTTTGTCTTTCTCATGAGTCCCCAGGACATACACATGAAGGTACCAGAGCTAGATTCTACCTGGTAAGTAGATGAAGAAACGGAGATCATAAACAGGATGCCAGCACTGTTGGAATGGGCTGACAGAATCCAGCATAGCTCATCCCATGGTCCCCTGCCCCTTCATCCATACTCCAACTGAGAAACTTGTATGGGAGCCATTGACAAAGGCAGTCATCACAAACAGCAGGCAACTGGAGATAGAACTGAGCCATGGAGAGCCTTGGCAATCCTTTAATCCATCCTGCACAAAACAAAACAGCAAAGAGCTGTGTGATTCTCCAAAGGAAATGCTATGAGTAAACGGAAGACCCACTCAAGAACTCACTGCGGATGAAAGCCACGTGACCATTGGTAGCCCTTGGCAAGGACACATGTAGGGCTAAGGGATAAAAATCTCAGATTTCAGCCACAAGCATGTTCTTGTGTGACGATAGGCAGTTGTGATGAGTCTACTCTTGGGGAGTGGGGCTTAGAACTGATACTGTATTTCCTCTCTCCAAGTACCTGTTTAAAAAGATTCCAAACTCTATAGATGATTTGAGATCTATTTTAAATTAATGTTTTATTGTCTGAAAAATTCATGATGTTTTGATTAAATCTACTCAGATCCCCACAATTCCTCTCCTTGACCCCCAAATCTCTCCACCTTCCACTTTTTAACAGTGGACATGTAGTATTTGAACAGTGATGTGAGGAGAAAAAAAAAAAAAACTACTTCTGAAGTACAGGAATAAGGTATACTCAGGCTTTGGGACTAAAAAGAACCAAGAACACCTTTGTTCCAAGGACAAGGGTGACCATGAAGTGTTTGCTCTGTAAGCATAAAGACCTAGTGTTGGTCATGGGGACTCCTTCTGAGGACAACAGGAATAGAATGGGGTATAGGGAATATGGAATATGGTAAGGATCAGGTTATAACAGAACACTTCAGGAAAGGCTTGGGATCCGATGGGGACAGCTTAGAGGCCAGGCCTTCCTTTGCTGGGCTGGCTTTGGTGAGTCAGGGTAAGAAGGTTGAATGGCATCCTGAAAGGAGGAACAGAAGTTGGTGGCTGGGATCCAGCTGTGGGGAGATGCAGACACTGGTACCCAGGACTCCGGGAGCATGGAGAGCCATAATCTCTCCAGGTGTGTGATGCTCAGGCTTTCTGCACCTTTGTTCTGGGCTGACACATTGGCTACATTGCAGTTTGCTGGTCATGGGCTTGACTTTCAAGGTCAGGCAAACCTGTTCAAATCATACCCAGATCTCTGGTACACATGTGACTTGGGAAAGCTCACTTTACCTCTCTGAGCCTGCATCCTCTGCTGTAAGATGGGGCTATTTAGACTAACTCACAGTGCTGGGTGATTTCATGAGAACTATTGATATGGCTCCTGGCACAAATGCTAATGATAATTATTGCCCTGAGAACAAATGTTAAGATTGTTTTTAAACAAATTTAATGATCTTTACATCATGCTCTCAACCTTCCCTCAACCAAAGATTGCCATTATAGATTTTATTTTTGACACAGGGTCTTGCTATGTAGCCTTGAATTCTGCCTCTGCCTCCCAAGTACTGAGACTAAAGTCATGTGCCACCATGCCTGGTTTGTCATCACAGATTATATTGGTTGGGTTTAACCCTTGCTAGGGAGGTAGGGGTCTCTCTCCTCCTTTGATGTACATAAGATAATACCCCCTAGTCCCAAGTTGTTATGGAGTCTGCTCTTTCCTTCTCCCTGCCTATCCAGAGGAATTCTGCTCCAGGCTGTCTTCTCTCTAAGTGGCAGAAAGACACAATGCCAACTGTCTCTTGGATCAGGGTGGAGAGGCCAGAGGAGGCCCCTGTGATGGTTTATCTTAACAGTCTGCTTGGTGGGATCCAAAGTCACCTAGACCACAAATCTCCGTGCATGTCTGTGAAGCATCTTCTCAGTTAGATTAACTGAGGAGGAAGGCCACCCTACAGGAGAGTGACATCATCCCATGGGCTGGGGTTAGAAACTAAATAAAAAGCAGAAAGAGAACTGAACATCCAGACTCATCACCTTGTGCTTTCTGGCTGCAAATGCAGTGTGAGCACTTGCCTCAAGCTGCTGGCACCAGGCCTCCTTGCCAGATGGACAGTGCCCTCAAACTGTGAGCCAAAATTAGCCTTTTCTTCCTAAAGTCACTTTGGCCCCAGTGGTTTGTCACAACAACAAGGGAAGTGACTAACCCAGAACCCTCACTCAGAGCTCTCTGCCATACACACAGCAGGGCATTGTGAGCTTTGGGGAAGTGCTCACTGTCTAGAAGGAGCATAGTTCCAGCCCCTGTGGAAATCAAACCATGCCTGGAGTGTAGAGAGCTGCATATAGCCACACCATTAACTGTAGAGAGCTGTGTACAGCCACACCATAAGATGGCGCTGGCCTTGAGCACTCTCCCTGGTAAACAATTCCATATTTGGCTAGGCCAAGGATCTGGCTTGCTTCCGCGTATCTGAGCCTATTGGTGATGCCCACGTGGCTATCTTGGATTGGATGCCCTGAGGGTATTTAGCTAAGAGCAGGCTTCCCCCCAGTAGTAGTAGTAGTAGTTAGTGAGTGAGTGAGAGAGTGAGTTAGTCAGTCAGTCAGTAGAAACCAGATTGTAAAGGACCCGAATAAACTGCAAAGGATCCGTTGTTGCGTCTTCCTTGCTGGCGAGGTTGCGCGTGACACTGGAGGAACACGGCGGCGGGGGTAGAGACCACTTAGGTATTAAGCAGTTACTAAGCAAGCTGGGGTTTGGATCACCAGAACTTAATTCCTGGTGACCACAGTGGCCACCTTACATCTCCAGCCTCAGCACAGAGAGATCTCCAGAGCTAGCTATCTGGGAGACTAGCAATAGCAGCGAGCTTTGGGTTTGATTGCAAGAGCTTGCCCCAGTGAATAAATAAGGTGGGAGAGCATTGGAGGATGATCCCTGACATTGCACACACATAGATAAACGAGTGTTCACACACATGCAAACATGCATGTACATACTCAGGAGAAGGGAGAAAAGGAAAAAAGAGAAAGAAATGGACATGTTCAAGGGGGAGGCTTTTGGATGCTCATGAGAAGGAAACTTGGTTTAGGAGAAGCTTGTCTGAAAAGAAGGAATGAAGGATGAAGAGAAAAAACACATGGCAGTGTCTTCCTGTGTGAGACTTGATGTGTACGCCAGGAGGAACAAGCAGGCTCCAGGGAAGAGCTCTCAGGACAGATTTGAGGTTTATTATAAAGAAAAACTGTGCAAAGTTAGAACTGGTTGTGTTGGAAGGTGGACAGGGGAGTTTCCTGTCTCAGACATATTTATGTCGTGACTCCATGACTCAGGGAGTGAGGCAGCCATTATTGGGGATCCTGGGTGGGCCGGTGGGGTCTGTGGCCTCTGTCTCTGTCTCTTCCTTAAGCCCACCTTAGAATTTGAGTGGTTAATTCAACTCACTGTATGAGTTTCCTGTGACTACCGGTGTCTTAACCGTTTATTCTAGCCCAGGTCTCAGGTGACACCGCAGTCAGGGACACTGAGCTGTCCCCCCACAGGCACTAAGGAGAGAGCTTTTCTGCCTCTTATAACCCCTGGCAACCATTGCCACTTCTTGTGTGGCTGCATCACACTAGTCTCCTCCAGCTTTACAAGATCATCTCCTCGTGTCATAAGGCTTGTAGTGACTGGATTTAGCCTGCCCTAAATCCAATGAGATGGACCCTGAGGTCCTTCAAGACTTTCACACATGAAGACCCTCTTCCAGGATAGATGTGGATTTGAAGCACATGACTCAACTCATTCTCTTTTCTTCTGGGGTTGGTTCCCTTTTTCTTCAGCCATAACTGTTTACCACTAGAGGCTGCTGTGATTTCTTTCTCTGGTAATTTTCCAGAAATGCTTTGCCAAATATAAACAAACCTGGATTCTAAAGATTTCATCTGGGGTTGGGGCTGTAGCTCAGCAATGTAGCATGTGCTCAGCATGTGTGAGGCCCCAGGTCTGATTCCCAATATTATGTTCAAGGGGGTACACACACACACACTCACACACACACCATCACCACCACCCCACATGCACCACATGAATATACAGCTCACACACACTCATCACAAACACACACATGTGCACTCTCTCTCTCACACACACACATACACACCATACCACCATGTACACCACATGAATACATACCACATTTAAATAATCAGCCTGTACTTCAATACTAGAACATTCGAGTCTTCCTGCATGAGAGGATGTCTCTGGGGAGGTAGACTTGCTGTGTATGACCTCAGGAAGAGCTAACAGTCCTTAGGTAGGAGCTCTAAGGCTGTCTGTCCTTAGAGCTCTGGGGTTCATTACCAAGCAAGACAGTAAAATCATGGCTTCCCCTCTTGCTGTGGATGATCCTACCAGAACCCATGTTTCCATCTTGACTAGGGACCAGCAGCTCCGGGCTGCAGAGTCATCCAGCCTTATGGGATAAGCAATGGTCACCAGGTCACCCTACTCCCAAGTGAAGACAGCCATGTGTGACCACTCCAACCCACTCAGGCACCCAACCTTAAGGACCAAGCAACTGCCAGGCTCTCAGCTTTCAGGAATAATCTTGCTCTTGTCGCTATTTTAAAGATGACCTAAGAAATTCATATATGAAAATGTGCACACATGTGATATGCTCATCTCATTGGTTCTGTTCTTCTAGAGCCATGGTTTTCAACCTGTGGGTCATGATCCCTTGGGGGTTGGGGGTGGGAGTCAAAAGACCTTTTCACAAGGGTCAAATATTAGATATCCTGAACATCAGATATTTACATTACAATCTATAACAGTAATAAAATCACAGTTACGAAGTAACAGCAAAAATAACTTAATGGTTGGGGGTCACCACACATGAGGACTGATTAAAAGGTCACAGCATTAGGATGGTTGAGAAGCACTTTTCTAGGAAACCCTGACTAATACAAATTACTCCATTCATTGAGATCAAACTTATATACCCAATAATGCATCTATTTTAAATAGCATAGTACATAGGTTTGATATAGAACAATTTTAAAAGTTATGACTATATAAAGCCATAAACTAGTCCACTACAGCCATTTATAAACATTCAATACAGCATCACTAACCACACACACAGTGCTGCACAAACATCACTAGTATTTTCAAGTTTCTTTTAAACATTCCAGACAAAACTCTGCAACTTTTAGCCAGTAAGCTCACCCCACCAAAACTCCCAATAATGTCCTTCTAACTGGCTTTCTGTCTCTAGGTGCTTGTCTCTTATAGATGACGTCATAATGTCATGCAGCATTTCTTCTTCTGACATAAGCTTACTTCCTAGGCATACTGTCCTCAAGCTTCACCTGTGTCATTCCATGGCGATAACTTCATTCATTTTATGGCTGAGTAAGAGTTCCTCTCAGAGTCAACTTTCAGTCTCATGAGGGCAGGCTTCCAACATCAGAGACGTTAGCTCCAGTTCAGACTTCTTACAAAGTCTGAGCTGCTTCTAAGGTCTCTTGCACCCTGGATGAGACAGGTAACATCCAGTAAACACTAGATAATGGACAGAAAAGAAGGGAGGGGTAAAAGAGGAAGACAGGGAAGGAAAGAGCAATAAGGGAGAAAAGAGGTGTAAGAAAAGAAAAGGAATAAAAGGTTTTCTGTGGTGTAAATATTCTCATCATAATGGACTTCTAGCTGGCAGTATAATTCCACTGAACACATAATTAGAGAGAAATGTACAGCAGGCATTTCTGCAGTACTAACAGCCAGATGCCCATACCAGGAAGAGAAATGAACTCATAAAATTCTGTTCAGACAGGGCTGCCTCCCTGGGCTACTCCTGCAGCCCATATCACAGCAGCCAGGGACCTAGTCTGCCACACAGAGGGAATAATTTCAGGGGATTTTTTTAACAATTATTTGCAAAGAATAAATGAATAATGAGTAGAAGTTATTGTAATTATTGGGTCTGAGAAAAAGAGGGAGTGTTCTCTAGAGCCCAGAGGTGGAGATGACAGGACCTGGGTGCTTTGTTCTAGGATAAAGCAAGCTGAAACCAGTCCCTTAAAGAGGGCTTTCCGGTTTCACTTCCTCACCACCTTCAATCTATAACATTTCCTCATTGGCCCAGTCTCTGGTGTCCTGGAATTCCTCTGGTGTATCAGTTTTCTGTTGCTGTGATAAAACACATGACCACAAACATTTTATAGAAGGAGGGGTTTATTTGGGCTTACTGTTGCAAAGGGAAAGGATCCATGATGGTAGCGATGGCAGGAAGCTGAGAGCTCACATCTTCTGCCCTCTGCACAAAGCAGAGAGGGTGAACCGGAAGGGGCTAGAGGCTTTTAAGGCCAAAGGCCACCACCAGTGTTGTACTCTTCTAGCTAGGCAGTACCGTGCAAGCCTCCTCAAAGACCACCAGCAACTGGGAACATGGTGTTCAACTACCCAAGATGATAAGAGACATGTGTCATCCAAACCACCACAGTGAACATTAAACATTCTAACTCGTGCAAACCCAGTGTTATTTGGAGATTGGAATGGAAAGTTAGGGTGAAAGTACAACACTCGTATAATTGCTCCTAGGTAGGACCTAATAAACACAGTACAATTCTTGGTGCAGATGGGTATGGCATAGGGTCTCTGGCCTCCATAGCTTCCACCTCTGTTTCTTCTGACTGCTGAGGTCACAATCTGCAGTTCACAAGTTGTGTGAACTTGTAGTTCATGTGTGGGGAGCAGGTAAAGTCCTGTGTGAATGTGTATTATTGCTATGAACTCAGCCATTTCAAGGACCCCAATACTTCAGGCTTGCAGAAAGGGCAAAGCTTTCCATGGCTCAGGCTCAGGAAATAAAGCCTTCCCATGTGCACATTCTGTGTACAGAAACTATCAACCATAGCTTTCTCCTCCCAGAGTACAGCAACCTGAGGCTGGCTGCTCCCCTAGAGAGACCTCCCATTGAGATGAACTAAACCTGTTATCCTGGTTCAGATAGACACAATGAACCCTCCTTCTCCAATTGGATGTTTAAAATAAATGTGCTGAGATTCTGATCTGTGTTGGTGCATCTCCATCACAGTGCACAGCCCACCAGATCCCAGCTTTTCTGTCCATGTCTGTTTGTGAGTCTGTCCTCTCTTCATTCAGTTGCTGCCCTAGGTAAGTCAAACCCAAATCTGTGCAGGCTGAGGGATTCATTCCTTCTGCACCAACCCAGGCAATGTCTCTAAACATGCAGCCTAAGTATTCTGCAGTCATGGACCTTAGCAATGTGACTTTGATTGTGAACTGTGGTTCTGCATATTTGTATGGGGGGAGTAATCATTTAGCTTTTAGCGTGGTGTACACTGTGGTTGTGTTTTCTAAGAGATTAGGTAATAGAACGTATAATGATCACAATACCAGAACTAGATGTTTCTCTCATATATAAAATCTAAACTTAACTGCAGAAATGTATGTGTCATATTAATATGTATATATGATAAGATAGGATTTGATATGATGCAGAAGGTGTTCTGTTGTGGGGGGTCGTGGGGGTAGGACAGAGGGAAAGTGAAGGAAGGGGCAAGGGTTGTTGGAGGGGAAATAAGAACAAGGTACGGGGGCTGGAGAGATGGCTCAGCAGTTAAGGGCACTTGCTGCTCTTCCAGAGGACATGCATTAAGTTTCCAGCACCCCATATAGTGGCTTAGAACTATACATAACTCCAGTTCTTTTGTATTGACTATGCTATTCTGATTTCCTCATACACCAAGTACATACATACATGCAGCCAAATACACCAGAAAAATATTTTTTAAAGTAAGTTCTCTTTTAAAAAAAAAAAGAGTAAAACATACATTGATACACATGTGTGAAAATATCATAATGAAACTTATTCTTTCATTTGCTTATAGATCCCAGGACCACCAGCCCAGGGATGGCACCACCCACAATGGGCTAGGCCCACCTCCATTGGTCACTAATCAAGAAAATGCCCTACAGCTGGATTTTGTTGAGACATTTCATTTCTCAATTAAGGTTCTGTCAATTCAGATAACTCTAGTTTGTGTCAAATTAACGCAAGACCAGCCAGCACACTGACCCCTAGCCATCTTGACACAAACACATCACTATGACGCCACACCTTTCCTTTCTTATTTATCCCTAAGATCTCACATTAAAAACATAAATAACTTTAAAAAGTCACACAGTCCTTATAAATTTACAAATTCAAACACATTAAAATTCCAGTCTCTTTAAAATATCCGATCTTTTTAAAAATCAAAAATCTCTTTTAAATTTTTAAAGTTTTTTAGTTGTGGACTCCTGTAAAATCAAAATTAAATTAAATTAAATGCCTTCTTCAAGAGCACAGTAACAAATTCCAACAGTATAAATAACTCAGTATCCAGTGTCTGGGATCCGCCCACCTTTGCGGCTCCCCCAAAGCTCCCTCTTTCGGCTCCGCCCTCTGCAACACACACTGCCTGTCTTCCTAGCTCAGGGAGGCTCCACTGCACCGATGCTGCTGTTCCTAGTGTCATCCCATGGGACTGGCATCTCCCAAACACTGGGGTCTCTGCTGCTGCTGGGCTGCACTTTCTCCAATAGCTTCTTATAAGCTCTCTTCACAGTGCCAGGCCTCAGCTTTGTTGTGTGACCCCTTCAGTCCTGGGCCTTCAACTGCCACTGAGGCTTCACCTTCACCAATGGCCTCTCCTGGGCTCTCACAGTGCTGAGCCTCAGCTGCTCCCCATGACCCCTTGATGTCTTCAAAACCAGTGGCACCTGGGTGACTCTTACACTTCCGAGTTCAGCTGCCAGTGCCAGACACAGCCTTAGCGGCCTCTGGGACCAGCTTCTGTGTGCCGACTCTGAGGAAACACTTCCCAGAAGATTTCACCTCCACAATGCAGGTCTCTTCTTAATCACTGCAATTTCTTAGCTCCAGCATCAATTATTCCAGTAAAAGTATCACTTCAAAGGTTCTAGTCTCTTGTTAATCATGTTGACCCTTCAGCCCCAGTTAGCCAGAATTACAGAATCTTAAATCAAAATAGTAAATGACCTGATAGAGTCTTTAAACTTCTCTTTGAAATTTCACAGGCCAGGCCTCCACCCTCTACACAACATTCTTATCTTCCAAGCTCTTACAGTACATCCCGAGCTCTCAACACTCAAAGGCTTTTCTACCCAAAGTGCCAAAGTCCTTCCACATCCTCTCCAAATATGGTCATGTCCATCACATGATACCTCACTATGCTGTTATCAACTTGTCTTAGTTAGGGTCTCAGTTGCTGCAACAAAACACCATGACCAAAAAGCAAGTTAAGGAGCAAAGGGTTTATTTGGCTCACACTTCCAGATTACTGCTTATCATTAAAGAAAGTCAAGACAGGACTCAAACAGGGCAGGAACCTGGAGGCAGGAGCTGATGCTGATGCCATGGAGGGGCTCTGCTCACTGGCTTGCTCCCCATGGCTTGCTCAGCCTGCTTTCTTAAAGAGCCCAGGACCACCAGTCCAGAGAGAGCACCATCCACAATGAGCTGGGGCCTCCCCCATCAATAACTAATTTAAAAAATGCCTTAAAGCTAGATCTTGTGGAGGCATTTTCTCAGTTAAGGTTCCTTCCTTTCAGATCACTCAAGTTTGTATGTCAAATTGACATGACTAGCCAACACAGACATACCCATTAAAAATAACATCAAATTGTAATTTTTTAAAAACTCCAAATTGAACATGGCAGAGAAGGGCAGTGAAAGCGTATATAGAGGTTAAACCCTTCGGTTCTACAAAGACTCAGATAAGCACTTTTTTAAAAAAATGAAATTTTACTTCATTTGGAAAACTGGGGAATAGAGAGAGGTTGAAACTTTTCAATGGTAAGAAAATAAAAATGGACACATCACCGATGCCCTTGGCTGTAACAGTTCCCATGTGTATTCTGATTCCACAATTCAGAGGTCGGTGGTCAGAGTTTGTAACAGCAGAAGCCACTCGACAAGTGTAGGGTGTGTTCTGGAATAAATTTGCACATCTTCACACCCAGGAGTTGAGATGCCTGCTCTTCCATGAAGACTCCTGGGCACAGCAGAATCTTGCACTGAGTCAGGCAGGAATTTGATGGTTTAGGGTACCTTCCTGAGACAACCTGGAGAAAGACGAGAAGGATCTGAACTTATGATGTCAAAGTAATGTGTATCAATTTTTTTTCTGGGAAATCCAGTGAGTTGCTGTAATAATAGATGATACATTATTTTCTGTTTATGATGAATCTTCTGCCATATCCATAATTGTATATGAACAAGTCGCCCACTGTGCAGCTAGCTCCCAGAGGGTCTGGTTCCCATTGGTACCCTCTCACATCCTATTGTACCGCTTTCTCCAGCAGCAGTGTGAGCTTCCCATGTGAGTAGCAAACAGCATCCTGACTACTCAAACTAGCAGCCAACGATCTCTTCCTTGTGCCAATATGCTCATGTTCTATTTAGCATCCCCTGGGCCGGTGGATTGCTTCTGGCTGGCACAAAATTCATGGAGAGTTGCTAGTGTGTGGAGAAGGTAGGGTACACCATCATCTTTTGAATCATCCCTTTCACAAACTGTCCATGGTCATGGATTTGTGCTCAGCTGAGTAAGGTAAACACTTCTGAGTCTACTGAGAATTCTCTAAGTCAGCCACACCTCAGTCACACCACACACAATCAGTCTTTTGGTTGACCTGTAGACTAAGCAAAGTTAACATTTCCCAGCTCAGAGCTTACAACTACCACATTACAACAAAATGTCCCTACTTCTGTTCTTATAGTTCAACAGAAGGGGGCATTTTGTTGAAAGGTATGCTTCATGGTCATTCATATGGCAGAACTTGTTTTCTTATCTCATAACCAGCAATTATACTTTAACAAATTACATATTTTTATTTATGTGTGTGCGCGCGAGCATTGCTAGTTTATGTGCATCACGTTGTGCAGGAGTCTGCTGAGGCAAGAAGAGGGTGTCAGATAGCCTGGAACTAGAGTGACTGGGGCTTCTAGCTGTCATGTGGATTGTGGGAACTGAGTCAGGGTCTTCTGTGAGAGCAATAAGCATTTAACCCACGTCATCTCTCCAGACCCCATTGAGCTTTTCTCTGGTGCCCAAATAAAGACAAAATTCAAAGTATGCTATTCTACCACTTTCTCCCTAACTCTTGGGAAATTTAATTAAGAGTGGAATTTTGATTTTTACTGATTTCTACAAAGAGTTTTATGAAATTACAAAAACCATAAACCTGTGTTCTATGATTACCTGTCTGTGGATTAAGGCTACATTACTTTGCCTGTCTAGAACACCTGATGGTCTAATAAAGAGCTGAGCAGCAGGAGAAAAGATAGGTAGGACTGTCAGGCAGAGAATATATAGAAGAAATCTGGGAGGAGAAAAAGAAGGAGCCAGAGAAGGAGGAGAACACCAGGGGCTAGCCACCTAGCCACCCAGTCACCCAGTCACCCAGCCACCCAGCCACCCAGCCACCCAGCCACCCAACCACCCAACCACACAGCCACACAGCCACACAGCCACACAGCTACCCACCTACAGAGCCCACAGCCACACAGCCACACAGATACACAACCAGCCACTGAGTAAGAGTAAAGGGACGAACACAGCAGTAAGAAAAGGAAAAAGCCTAGAGGCAAAGGGTAGATAATTTAAGTTAAGAAATGCTGGCAAAAAAAAAAAAAAAAAGAGAGAGAGAGAGAGAGAAAGAAAGAAACAAGCCAAGCTAAGGCCAGGAATTTATAATTAAGAATAAGCCTCCATGTGTGATTTATTTGGGATCTGGGGGGCAGCCCCCCAAAGAGTAAAGAGTCCCTCAAACCCAAAGTTGGTAAATGTCTTGTCTAAGCAAACAAAAACTTCAGGCTTTATTCACCTATTTTATATTTTGGGGCAAGGCAGTAAGAACATTTATTTTGGCAGATTCTTTTTGGTCTACAAACATGTTCCAAGGAAAATGAGTAGCTGTTTTCCTACTGCTGTGATAAGACACTGTGGCTAAGGCAATCTGCAGAAGGGAAGGTTTATTTTGAGCTTATGGTTTCAGAGCACTGGAGTCTGTGACCACAGGGGAAGGCAGCAAGCAGCTGAAGCAATTGCTGAGATCTCACATCTTATTCCACAGACAGGTAACAGTGTTGGGGATGGTTAGAGGCTTTTAAAACCTCAAAGCCCACCCCCAGTAACACATTTCTTCCAAAGCATCTATCTAAAGCTGCCCAAACAGCAACCAACTAGGAACATTATTAAAACAACAGGCCTATAGGGAAAATCTCATCCAAACATTCAGTCTACAAACTTCTTACTAAAGAAAATGAAGAGTTCTTCCTTGCCTGCCCTTGAAGGACTGCAATTCGATTTGACTTCATGATGATGTCAAGATGTATCCCTGCAACTATTCTGTTTTACATGTGCACTGCACAAGTGGATACATCGCATGCATGTGCTATTCAGCACTTGACTGCTTAGACTGATGCTGGAGAGTTTGCCTCACTGTGGGTTCCTGCCAGTGTTCTGAATCATGAAACACAGGCTGAGCTGAGCTGGGAGACTGGGTATGTTAGCTGCAGTGTTGTGTACTTTTGACTTAGGAATTTTTCTTCTTTTGTTTTGTATGTGAACAAGTACATGGAGCTGTACATGCGTGCGTGTGTGTGTGTGTGTGTGTGTGTGTGTGTGTGTGTGTGTGTGTGGTGTCTATTTTACTCTATCAATGTCCACCTTATATTCTGAGACAGGGTCCTTTACTGGAGTGGCGCTCAGCATAAACTATACTGGATAGTCAGCAAGCCCCTAGTGTTTTACTGGCTCCTCCTCTTCTGGGCTAGAATTACAGGCTCACACTGTCAAGCCAGGCTTTTTATGTGCTGGGGATCCAAACTCAGATCTTCATGCTTGCCATAGCATTTTACTCTCTGAGTCATCTGACCCTGACTTAGGATATTCTCAGGGGGTAAAGGGTTTGTAGGGATGTAACCCACCACCTACTGGGAAGCATCTATAGTACTATCCAATGTGATTTGGAGTATAAAATAATGACTTTTAACCAGACATGGTGGCTCAACTCTGTAATGCCAGTACTCTGTATCTGAGGCAGGGTTGTTTTGAGTTCAAGGCCAGCCTAGGCTCCACAGTGAGGACCAGGCTATACCCAAAACTACCTAACCAAAACAATGGTCATTTTGGACCAATGTCAGCACTGCCTTGATGATTCCAGAGCTCCTAGAAACTGCTCTCCGACTTCCACAGAGAAACCAGAACTTTCTCAGGGCAGTTTCCTATTGTCTGTTCAAGTTCAAATAGTTTCATTTTTGGTATCTGTCCCAGAGAAGCAGTTGAGAATCATTTTGCAATATTTGGCTTTTCATGTACCTGTGGCCAAATGTGGACAACAATCCTAGGGTTCTGTTTTCTTACAATCTGTACAAACAATGCATGGATTTGTTATGGGACCCAGCAATCAAGATCTAAAAGTGCCTGAAATTCTACAATTAAGTGATTTCTTGGCAGTTCTCTCTTCTGCTGCTTACACTGCTGGCTCCTTTCAACAATTTAATAATTCTCTGAAGTTGGGCATCTGATTCTGATCCAACAGGGACAGCCACTGTAATCATGGCAGGCACTTCCTGAGGGCCGACTGCGAGCCAGCACCTGTGGGGAGCATGTTTTTACATGGATCATTTCATCTTATTTTTAGGATAATCTTACAATGTTTACACAATTGGTCTGTCTTTTGGATGAGGCTATTATGGCTTAAACCATTAAATAGCTTGGCCCAAGTTTATGGGACTAAGCATATCTGGGATTTGAACTCTGGAAGTCCAGCTTAGCCCTTGTCTTTAATTGCTAAGCATTTTGATTTCCTGATCACAGCACTTTGTAAAGCCAAGATAACTGGGCAGCTCTTCCCTGGAAGGAGATTTGAGGATGTGGTACTGCCAAATGGTGTGTGGAAAGGGGGTCAGTTGCAAGTACTGAACTCCAGTATCATGCTTTGAGTCACCCTCCTGTATCAGTGCAGACAGACAAATGACAGAGTTGTTTTAATTACCTGCTCAAGACATAAGAGCCAAAGGAAACTTAAACTGAAGGATGGACTAACAGTCCCAGCATGCTGCACTTGGAGAGGAGTCTCACAGTAACGAGAATGTTCTGTGCAGGGCTGGGAAACAGAGTCAGAGGAAAAGTGCAGTTCTCTTTTTACAGAGAGGGTAGGAAATGCTTCTGTCCACCCCTGGCTAGATTCCGTGGCCAGTGAGGAAGGAAAACACACAGCTCTGCAGCCAGAATTAGAACCCAGCATTCCCAGGACTCCTGAGAGGACCAAGGCTTTGAATTAGAGGCCTTCAGAGAAGAGACAGGAGCAAAAAAATCCAAAAGGGGAAGGTGAGCACAGACAGAGCTGAGTGTCTGCAGTGAAATGAGGCAAAATGAGAAAAAAAAATGAATTCTTGTCAAGCTCATAGGTAATTTAAAAAATAAACAACAATCTGAAGAGCAAAAAAGCAATGGTGCAATGTGAAATACTTTTTAAAGCCATTGTGCAGGCCTGGACAGGTGGCTCAGAGGGTGAGGCACCTGCTACGAAGCCTGAGGACCCGTGTTCAATCCCCAGGACCCACACAGCTGAAGGAAAGAACCAACCCTTGAAAGTTATCCTATGACCTCCATATACACTGTGACATGTACATGCACACACAAACATACACAAATAATATTTTGCCTGTTTGTTTATGGTGGAGAAAGAGAATGAGGGAGAGAGAGAGTAGAGTTGGGTGGGTGGGAAAATGAGGGTTTGGGAAAACATCATCAGAGTATACCGGATGCAAAACCTTTCCAATAAGCATAACATGGGGTGATCATGCTAAATAAATATCTTTTGAGTAAAGGAAGAGTATTGTGGATTTAAAAAAAGAAAAGATGAGTATTAAGAAGACAAGTCCTGGGCTAAAAGGATACAGGAGTAACATCCAATGCCAATAGATGGGTTAAACTTTAGACAGGATGACTGAAGAATGACTGGACAAACTGGAAGATCATTACAGAGGAATTCAGCCAGAATTATAAAGCTTCAAATGGCCAACAACACCAGAAGGCATTGGGCATGATTAGCCTAAGATTTTACTTTAAAACGGCAAGTAGATACTGAAGTCAAGTTGGACCTTAAGCAAAGAAAAAAAAAACAAAAAAAAACAAAAAACACAGCACTAAATAACACTGTTGAAAATATTAAGCTACAGCAGGCTTTCATGTGTGAAGGCTGCTTCAGTCAAGGTGGGCCAGAGAAGCAGGTTTAATGTCATGGGTCTATTTATGTAGGAAGAAGTTTTTATTATAAGGGATTGGTTCATGTATTTTTGGATGCTGAAGACCCAAGAGCAGAGTATGCACTACAGTCTGGTAGGCAGGAAATGAGATGTCCTAAGAGCCAATGTTTAGTTAACATCCAAAGAGAAAAGTTTAGTTAACATCCAAAGAGAAAAAAATTTCCAATTTTACAGTTGGAAGGCTATAAAGCACATGGAGAGTGTCTCTTGCTTAGACTTTCAACAGGTTAGAAAAGGCAGGCTCACAACTCAGAAGGCAATCTGCCTTATTTGGCCTACCAGTTAAAATGATAATCTAGCCACCAAAGCACTATTAGGGAAATATTCAGAACAATGTTGGACCAAATCTCTGGGCATTTTATGACCTTTTCAGGTAAATGCATAAAATCAACCATCACATGTGGTCTTGGTAATATAACCAGCATATGATGTGTTGGCTGGGTTCTGGGTGATGCTGTAGATGGCATGTGTGTCACATGTGGTCTTGGTAATATAACCAGCATATGATGTGTTGGCTAAGTTCTGGGTGAGGTTGTAGATGGCATGTGTGTCACATGTGGTCTTGGTAATATAACTAGCATATGATGTGTTGGCTAAGTTCTGGGTGAGGTTGTAGATGGCATGTGTGCTTTGAAGCTATAGAGAGCCAGGTAATCTGCTCCTAACAGCTGTGTGACCTCAGACACATTATTAATTCTTCTGCTCTTAGGAGAGAATGGTATAGTGCCCATCCCAAGGGGATAGTAGGTATGAAGATGTATATTTTTAAATAATATATACAACCTTTGGCATCTATAATATATGCAACATCTGATCTATGACAGCCCACTGGTGGCTACTACTGTGTTGTGGGCAGGGTGATCCACAATGAACTAAGTGATATTTTTGATTGTCCCAGCTGTGTGGGTGCAGCAGGTGTTTTCAGTATCTGTAGTCAGAGGCCAAGGTCACCACTAAACATCTCACACTGCTTGAGGAAAGTCCCTTCCTGATCTCCTGCTCCAAGTAAAGAATGACCCAGCCCAAGAGCTCATTTATGCTGAGAAACTGTGGGAAAAAACATCCACCGGATGTCACACTTGTAGGCTCTTAAGTGGTTGAGCTTGGCTGCAGATGAAAATAGAGGTCTTGCTGTCATTGCTACTACCACCATCCCCACCACCACCATCACCATCATCACCATCAACACCACCATCACCTCTACCACCATCACCTCCAACACCACCTCCAACACCACCACCATCACCACCACCATCACCTCCACCACCATCACCATCATCACCATCACCTCCACCACCACCTTCACCACCATCACTACCACCATTACCATCAACACCACCATCACCTCTACCACCATCATCTCCACCACCATCACTACCACCATCACTATCACAATCACCACCATCACCTCCACTACCACCTTCACCACCATCACTACGACCTTCACCACCACCATCACTAACACTACGACCATCACCACCACCATCACCATCAACACCACCACCACCACCACCATCACTACCATCACCTCCACCACCATCACCACCATCACCATCATCACCATCGGATACATGGGTTTCTGCTCATCTCTCCAATTCTCTGCCTCCCCTATGGAGAAGAAGTAGGACTATCCTGGCAGCATTCTCTCTGCTCAAAGCACGGAGGGAGGGAGGGAGGGAGGGAGGGGACCCACTTGTGGACTCACATGAAGAATCTGCCAGCTGCAGCTGAGACATGCCAAGTTCCGGAATGCGGCTTCCGAGCAGTGGCATCTAGAGTACTCTGGCTCTGAGTGGACCCAGCCTTCACTTCACCCTGGCTATCCTGGCAAAAACTCCAGGCCCAGCAGGACCACACAGCCCAGCTCCCTAGCAGGAGGCTCTCCCCAGCCCAGCTCAGCTCTGCACCACAGCTCAGCACTAGAGATGGCCATTCTAACAACATTAATCCAGTCTTTGAAGACAGGTGCCTAGGCAGGCAAAGAGGAAGCCACAGCCAGGGAAAGTGGGTGGAGAGTCATCCCTTCTCCACCATGGATGGGCTTTCCCTGTCCTGTGTCCCTTGGACAGAAGTCTTCTTCCCTCACTTTACACTCCCAAAGAAACACACACACACACACACACACACAATCAGCGTGCCCTCCCTGACATGCACACGTGAGCTCTGTCAGTTTCTTCAAGCTCCTTGTTTTTATCGGGTCAGCCCAAGTTCCCAGCCTAGTCCTCAACTGGATTTAGAAGGCGGCACCCAGACAGCGCTCAAATCCCTCAGACGGAGCCTTGCTGCTGCTTCGCATTTGTTTAGCTACAGCAGAGAAAAGTCTCAGGGAAATTTTCCCGGGACTACAGGGCTCCGCTTTGAAGCAGTTCCCAGCAATCGTACTGTAATGGACACAAAGCTTGCTTGCTTTATGCGGAGCGTATTTCCCCTGCAGAACCACAGCCGGGGTTGCAACGATAGCGCGGGACTCCCTCTGGGGAAAACGCTTCCCTGGCCAGAGATCGGTTGAATATTTTTTTTTTTCTTTCCTGACACAGGCCCATAAACACATAGATACCGAAGAGTTAATTTGCGTTTTTTAAACCCCCTTTCCAATGCCCGCTCTCATTCCTATAAAATCTCCATGCCCAGACATCGAATCAGTAAGCCCTGTTGCCTGTCAGTGAATACAATGTCAGGCCATTAGTATGTTAATAAGTCCGGAGGCCGACAGGTGGTCTACTAGACAGCTCAATTAAGCTGCTCATTAAACACACGCTAACGAACAGCCAAGGCAGGGCCTGAACAGCACCATTCTGTAATGACATGATGTCAGAAGGAACAAATGAGGAAAAATAACAAAAACATTACAGCCGCGACAGACGCCACTAATAAGGGCCCCTCACACTGCATCAGCCCGCAAATCAATGAGTCACAGGGATCAAAAAACTCGACCCAACATTCTCAGGAGCCTGAATGAAGCAAGAGGTTTTTTTTTTTTTTTTTTTTTTTTTTTGGTCACTATTTAAAAAAAAAATCCTCAAACCTAAAATGATTGCAAAATATCACGATTTAACTGCTACCATTTATTAAAGCAAAGTTTATTTGGCACAGCTAATCATAAAGTCTGAGAAATTCATATTATGGAATTTGAATGGAAATCATTATTTAATGAGATCATCATTGACATTTGATTGCTCTCTCTCTCTCTCTCTCTCTCTCTCTCTCTCTCTGCCAGGTTTGAGTTATTTGCCTTCTCTACTACACATCCAGTTTGAGCTTAGGTAGTGAACTGTAAGAGCTTGTGGCCAGTTTCTCAGGTGATGATCTTGTAATCGATGTTAACCAAGGACTTGCCTCAGCTGTAGAAGTTTCTCTCTGAACTAAATCTCTACCAGGCCACAGCTTTGACCTTAGAGACATGCACACTGCTAAACTGGCTCGCCTGACTCCAGCTCCTGCGGTAAGTTCAAAGCTGATGCCACCTTGCAGTGTGGACTTTCTCCCAGGTTCAGGAGCTGGAAGAGTAGGGCCCACCTTCTCTGGGTCTGTGTCAGCGCTTGGAAGCATGCTCTGCCCATGCTGGCAGAGCATTTCTTTTCAGATCGAGGACCAGTCAGTTAGGATCTAAATCTCTAAATGAAGCCAGAGGGACTGTATCTGACTGCCTCTACATGCATTATTTTACTTCTTGGCTGGCTCTGTACTTCTCAAATGTGCTGGTTCTGTCTTGTCTTTCAGACTTAGTAAAACTCTGTCTCAAAACAGAAGATAAAACCCAGGCTGAGAATGGAGCTCGTGGGTAGAGCACTTGATTAATCAGGCACAGGCACTTGGTTCAATTGCAAAGTCTATAATGGAACTTGCCTTACATGTATAGGACTCATATAAGTCCCTGGACTTGAGGTCCAGCACCACAAATGAATGAATAAACAAATGATAAAAAATAAGCCTGTAATACCATTGCTGCAGGGGTAAAAGCAGAAGAATCAGGATTGGGATGACTACCTCTAACTAAACAGAGAGCTCAAGACTAATGTGGGCTACATGAGACCCCGTTAGAAAAAACAAAATCAAGTTCTTGATAATCAACTGGCCACAGTAGGTGGAGGAGTGTCAGGGTGGGGCACCTGCTGGCCCTGGAAATGTGAGTAGAATGCATGGCATGGGTGGGAGGAGCCTCAGGAAGGTTGCCGACTTCAAGCATAACCTCAACAAACAAAAATGACTTAGGGTACACCGTGTGTATCTAAATTATAGAGAAGCACGTTCTACAACATCAATATATTTTCAACACTTTAAAATACAGAGCAGAACAAGACAATTGTAAATAGGAAGATTAAAAAATAGAAGTAGCAACATCATTCTCTGCAACCCAGATGACCATATTGGGTGAGTCTTGAGTACACACCTGCCCCCAATTTGGAGGGAGAAGGAAAAAAGACTGTCCAAGAAATGTAGGTAGAAGTAATCTAGGAATGAATAGGTGTGAGAATGCATGTGAAGGGGAGAGAGCCAGTGTTCACCATCCTGATGGAGTTAAGGCTGAAGGACAATGGCAGGGATGTGGCAAACCAGAGGAGATGCTACAAGCATGGCAGGGGCTTGTGTGGGCTTGCCCCAGCAACCTGGCCAAGGCCCATTGTCTCAGCCAGGGTTGCTATGGCTTCAAAGAAACACCATGACTGAAGCAGCTGGGAGAAGAAAGAGTTGACTTGGCTTACACTTGCACATCATCAAAGGAAGTCAGGACAGGAACTCAAACAGGGCAGGAACTGGGAGGCAGGAGCTGATGCAGAGGTCATAAAGGAGTGCTGCTAACTGGCTCACTTCTCCTGGCTTTCTCAGTCTGCTTTCCTATAGAACCCAGGACCACCAGCCTGGAGCTGGCATCACCCACAATGGGCTGGGCCCTCCCCATCAATCACTAATTCAGAAAATGCCTTACAGCTGGATCTCCTGGAGGCGTTTCCTCAGCTGAGGTTATGTCCTTTCAGGTGACTCTAGCTTGTCATAAGTGTCAAGTTGACATAAGACCAGCCAGAAGAACCACCACTGGAGAGCAGAGCATTCCATCTTTGAGCAGATGTTTGCTGGAGTTCCCTTCTTGCTTAAAAAACTGTGAGAAACACAAAGTAAAAACATGTTATCATTCTCTTCAAAGTATACAATGGAGTCATCTATTCATATTTATTCAAGGGTGGTCTAGATGTCATCCTAGGTGCTAGGAAACATGACAGATGACTTAGTCCCAGCCCTCATGGTCATAAAAGTATCTCCAGGCTGAGTGTTGAGTATAGTATGAATTACTCACTGGCAACTGATTATATAAATGTATTAATAATTATTAAGGAGTTTATATGAAACACTCACTAATACAAAATTGAACCTTAGGGCAATTTCTGAAGGGTTGAAATGTTTCACACAGAGGCAGCAGGAATCCTCTCTCCGAGGACACAGGAACAAAACAGGAAAGGGAAGCAGCCTGCAAGCAGTCTTCTAAGGAGCTGGCCACACCCAGTCCAGGGGTCCTCAAGACCTCAAAGCCATACATCTAGGTCTTACTCAATAGCGCCAGAACCCACCACAGTTGAGGTGGATGGTTCTGTTATTTGCCTAATCTTTCCAAGAATAATGATCATAAGGACCAGAACTTTTCTTCACATAGACATCTTCACTGTAGCTTTTCCAATGGCATGGCTGTAGGAACCCATAGACACTGACCACTCTGTTCCCCCAAGGACATGAGCGGGCCATCGTATCTAAGTCCAGAGGTGCAGAGCCCCATGAGTGTGCACAGAACTTGCCACCATCTGTTAGTGTACTATTCTTCAGCATGAGGGGACAGTTACAGACCACTTGATATTTGAGAACAGTTTCTAAAAGAAAAGATAAAACCAGAGAAAGAGGAGAGGGAACTATATTTATATTTACAAAGTATAAAGTTGTAAAGGGAGAAGAAAATAATTTTCTATCAATTCAGATCTTTAATCATTTATTAGTGATTGCACCATTTAAAATCATTTCTTTTTGCTATTTTAAAGTTTGGGTGTGTTATTAACCGCATTCACCATGCAGTGCAATAAATCACGAGGACGTCTGCCTCCTGTCTGATTCCTGAGCCATTTGACCACCATCTCCCTGGCTCTCCCTGGCTCTTCCACCCTCAACCCTGATGACTATGACTACTCCCTACTCCAACAAAGGCACTCTACTACATAAGTGTGGTCATGGCTACTTTAATCTATATAACATCTTCTGAGCTCATCTACATTATAAACGACAGAAGTTTCTGTTTTGTCAAGGTGAAATACTATGGCATCATGTCTTTCTGCATGTATATAGATATACACATACACACATACATATGTATATGCACACAGTGAATGTATATATTCATGTTCATACACATATTCTTTTTATCTCTTGTAGGTTGACAGATGGCTTCCATATCTTAGCTATTATATAATTTTACAGTGAATGTAGGAACAGATATCTTTCTTTTTGACATACTAATTTTAATTCCTTTGGCTATACACCAAGAAAAGGAACTGCTGCATCATATGATAATCCTATTTGCGGGTTTTGAAGAAGCCTCCAACTCTTTTTCAAAAGAGAGTACCTTTCCACACACATCACACAGGGGTTTATTTTCTGTGCATTGTCACCAACACAGGTTAGATTTTGTATTTTTAAAAAAACATTGATTTTAATATGTGTGTGTGTGTGTGTGTGTGTATGTATCTGTGTGAGTTTATGTGCACATGGTGTTACAGGTGCCCAAGTCCAGACCCCTTGGAGATGGATTTATAGACAGCCGTGAAACACCTGATGTAGGTGCAAGGATGCAAGCTATGGTTCTCTGATTGAGTAGCAAGTGCTCCTGACTTCTGGTGCATCTCTGTGACTCCTGTTATATTCCTTGATAACAGCCAGTCTAGTGGATATGAACTAATTAGTTAATGAGATTTTAATTTTCCTTGATGATTTGGCCATTCGTATGTCTTCCATTGAAAAATGTCTATTTGAGATTCTATCCATTTTTAATAAAATTGGTTTTTGATTCTGAATAGTTTACACTTTTTTATTTATTTGGTGTGTGTGCAGGCTTGCATACACACAGTGAACATCTGCAGGTCAAAGGACAGGTTAGTATTTTTCCCTCCATCATTTGAATCTCAGGTGTTGAAAACTCCAGCTGTCAGGGTGGTGGCAAATAGCTTTACCCACTGAACCTTCTAGTCAGCTCTAGCTTGAGCTCTTTACATATTTTGGCAATTATCCTTAGTTCTTTACTCAATATATTATTTGAGAGCTATATTATTTCTTTTACTGTTAGTTTTTCTTTAATTTGGTGTAAACCCATTTGTTTATTTTTGCTTTCATTTCTAAGAAATGATAAGTTAAATTTCAAAGAACACATTTCAGAATGCTGTCAGGCATGGTGGCACATACCTTCTATGGCAGCACACAGGTGGCAGAGGCAGATGGATCTCTGCAAGTGCAAGGCCAGCCTGTTCTATAGAGCAAGTTCCAAGCCAGCTAGGATTTGTTTCTAAATAAATCATAAATCAATTCAGAGAATAAGCAAAAGTTCCTTAAAACAAGAAAAATGAAAACATCAGGTGAATGTTTCCAACTGCGAAGGAAAGTGCTAAGAGAAAAAGTGATGTCATGAATTTACAGGGCCACAGCACAATGTCTAATGTTCAGATTTGGAAGGTCTGGAGAGAATGAAAGACAGTCTTCCAAAGAGGTACTCTGGGGATTTCCCCTTGTATCAAATTCCTGACTTTCCCAGGTATAACCAGTATCGTGGACTCAAATTGATTTACTAAGTCACTGTACAAACAAAATCCTAAAATGTTCCAGAGACGTCAAACAAAATATACCTTCCGTAAAGAACCAACTGTGGAAAGACAGGGCCAGGAAGGTGGGCTGGAGACTCTGTGGTTTGTAACTTTGATTAAGATGTTTTAAGTAAAATTGTCAAACATGGGGGAGTGAGAATTGATTGAAAACTCCCTCAGGGATCAGCCCACCACTGCTTTGCAAAGGCCAGTTCCAAGGATAGTTCACCCTGAGTGCTAGGCATACCTGGCTCCTTGGCATCCCCTCAACACAAGTCAACATGATTCATAAAACTGTAAGTTGTTTCAGTGGACACATGGAGAACATTCAGATTTATCAAACACAGGAACAGCTTTTCACCAATCCTTAAATCCTTTCATTAAATGAAACTCACGAGTTTACTCCCCAACTTTGTATCTCTGCCTCATGGACCATCTACAGCCACATCTAAGTCTAAGTCAGAGCATCCGTTGACTGCAATGCGGGCTTGAGAAGTAGATAGATGGGAGAGGAGCAGCTTCACGGGGATCTAGGTCTCCTCTGGTCCTCACACAAATTGCCTTGGGAGTCAATAGTACTGTTTCTCTGGTGGTCAGTCTCACATCATCCTTTTGTCCTTCTTTTGTCCCCATAAGTTGGAGCCCCAGATTCTGCTTACCCCCCACCCCCGCTGGGACAAGGACCGGCTTCCGAAAGAGTCTTCTTTGCTGTTCTTTCTTAGGACACCCAGAGTTCTTCCTAATGGTGCTCTGAGCATTTGCTGCTGGGGGGGGGGAAGGAGGGGTAATTCATTTTATTGTTTCAGGCTCTGACTGTGGGCCAAAACTCTAACATCTCCAGGTACTCTGTATCAGCGACTGGGAACATAGGAAAACGTCCCTGGGAAATACAAAGCAACAACAACCCGAACAATGCCAATAAAACAGTGGGTCTCAATCTGTAGGTCACAACCTTCTCGTCAGGGGTCACCTAAGGTCATCAGAAAACAGATATTTATATCACAGTTCATAACAGTAGCAAAAGCACAGTTAGAACTTAGCAACAAAACAGTTTTATGGGCAGGTGTCACCATAACATGAGGAACTGTAAAAAAGGTTGAGAACCACTGATACATAGAAACAAAATTATTCAGTCCCATTGGTTATTTGATAAAATAAAAATTATTTTCCATCTCTTTTTAAAGCATGATAATCAACTTGTCCAAATAAAGAATCTTTATGTTTTAGGGTTATATCCTACATACTTACAGATGACATTGTACCATATAATAGTTAGGATTTGCTTCAAAACAATCTCTTACTTGAAGGTAAATATATGACAGGGTGACAGGAACCAGAAGGCAAGAAATTGAGGCATTCATAACCCAATATGGAAATAATTTCCTCTACCTTTAGTTTAATGTTATAATAAAATTCATCCAGTGGTTTGTATAGATGTGGGCATGAATTTGGTAGGAGCAATGTGTTTGACATGGGTGGTTTATTATTTTCTAGCTCAACCTCCTTCAAAGAGAAGTAGAAGGACATGTCCAAGCTTTTGACATGCTCATTAAGTGGTAATGCTGGGCTTCCACCTCAGGCCTGAAGGATCCAAGTGCAACAGTCTCTGAGACACCTGATGGAAAAAGAAGAAGCCTTGGTAATAAGTGTAATTTCCCAGACATCACACTGTGGGGTGATTCAGTGTGGACAAGTGTGTCATCCCCTTCTGAGATGGAACCCACTGGAAACTCTACTGCTGGGTAGTACAAGGAAATCAAGGACTCTGGCCATCAGCTTTATCCAATTAAATATTTGAGATCAGAAAATATTTATAGTAATTTAGGTGGTGGGATAAGGAGTGTGGAAGGTTGTTCTGTTTCTCACAGTCCCTCTATGTTTTCCAAGTTTTCTGTACAGATCACAAAATCACACACTATGTGTATTAGTTACTTTATGTTGCTGTGATAAAGAAAACATAAAAGAAAGAGTATTTTGGCAGATGGTTCCAGGTCCGAGTCCATGATGGTGTTCACAGCATGGTAGCAAGTGGTGGGCATGGAAGGAGAGCGGGAGCTGAGGAAGCAAACTGCAAGATGATGAAACCTTAAACCCTCAGAGCCTATCTCTATAGCAAGGGTGGCCTTCTAACCTCCCCGGACAGCGCCGCCACCTCTCAAATCTCTCCAACAGCAGCGCTAACTGGGGACCAAGTTTCAAATGCCCAAGAATATGGGGGGCATTTCTCATCAAACCACCATACTGCGCTTCCCATTCATTTGCTTATTAAACACATTTACTAAGAGCCCTCACTGAGCCAGACTCCACCTGGGGCACATTTCACCTTTTCCAACAGTCAGAGGCAGGAGCGGCCTAGGGGATGAAGAGACCTGTCTGCATCAGCATACTGTTGCTGGGTTGAGATACCACCCAGCTCTTTGCTTCAAAGGTTGCTGAGAAGCCAAAGGAACAACTTTGGTACAATTCCAACCAGGTGTAAATCCCATCTCCGTAACTTCCTGTTTGTAAGGTGCTAAATGTCTTGACTTCTCTGTGCTTTGGCATCATACTCAGAAAATAGAAATAACGGCAGAACAAGCAGAAACCCAGCCAGGGAATCCCTTGGCCAGATTCCAGTTCACATACCCAGTCTGAAGGGTACCGTGGTCCTTGAAGTGTGTGTGGTCAGGGACAAGGGACATAGTGTCATCAGTCCATAGAGCCATCTCAGAGTTAGTCTTTATGGTTATAATATTTTCTATGTGTCATCTTTAGGAACTCCAGAACCCCCCACTTCCTTTGAACTTAGCAGTCTAACGAGTAACAGGCATGTATAGATTCACCTTTGCTCCAGCTTGTACAGCCATGCATATTGAGGGGTGCAAGGCTCCTTCGTGGCACTTGATGGCGGTGGCCACAGGACTGGGTGTTGTCTTCTCATAGCCGGCTTTACCTGATGGAGAGAAGGCCAACCCACACGGGACACTCCTGGAAGGTGGGAAGGGCCCCTGTTCCCTGATCGCTGCCTCTCAGTCCTTGTGTGGGTTTGCTAGCCTCATTTCTGGTACAGCCTTCCCAGGAGTGTGAAAATCCACCAGGGTCCTTTGTAAACCCGAGTGAGGATTTTGAGGCTGCATTAAAATGCCTCCCCACTTCTTCTGAAAAAGGATTAGGTGCAACGAAGTGCTTGAGCCTTCAGCTCCTTTGAAAAGAAACCCAGCCTTAAGTGCTAAGGCTCAGATTCTGCGGGTCGGGCAAAGGGCTCCTCAGGAAAGCGGCCTGGCTGCCGCAGCTGCTAAGACCCAGCGCCACCTTTTCATGGCGACTCCATTCGCGCCGGCTGGGGGTGGGGGCAGACCAGATGTTTTAAGGGGATTATCGCTGAAACAAAAGCCACTTTTCCTGTGTGCCACCCACTTCTTAAAGGCAATTTTTTCCACACAATGCCACCAGAATCGGTGGGAATGGAAATCCGAATTTCCACCTTCTGATAGCCTTGCAACACCCTAGGCTAGGGGCCTCAGGTCACTGTCTTCACAGCGACACATTCATTGCCACCGTCAAGATCTCAATATACCGTACTCTTTCAGAATGCAATCATATTTGGAAATAGGGTCTTTAAAGAAGTCGTTAAGATAAGATGGGATCACACAGGAAGCTCCAAATCAGCACCATTTTTGTAAGGAGAGGGAGTTTAGGTCACAGGCATTTTAGGAAGGCACAGGATAAGATGTGCCTTATCTATCCTACAGGCCAAGGATAGAGGTCTCTGGAGGCATCAACCAGGTGGGAAAGTCAATCTCAGCCTTCTTGCTTCTGGAATTACAAGAAAAGAAAGTTCCACTGCTTAAATCATTGAGGCTTCAATACTTTGTTATAGAGCCCTAGCTTACTAATACAGCATACATAGCTGGAAGTCTTCAGTCCTGCCTAGCCCCAAGGTACGGAGGAATCTCTCCCACCTGCAGTTCCTTAGCTGCTTATAAAGTAATACTCAGAGGCTTAATATTAACTACAAACTGTTTGGCTTATGGCTCAAGCTGTTGCTAGCTTGCTCTTACGTCTTAAATCAACCCATTTTTATTATAGCCACATGTATTGTGACTTTCACCTGTACTTATTACATCTTGCTCCTCTGGGCTCCTAGACGCTCTGCTCCTCTTGCTCTGCCTTTCTTCTCCTTGTCTCTCTGCTTGGATGTTTTACAATAGGCTATTGCAGCCTTTTCTTTATTAACCAATGGTAATATTTATAGTGTACAGAAAGACCATCCCACAGCAACAGCCCTTATTTTAACAATGAGCAAAGTAAGGCTGAGCCAGGTTAAGTAACTAACAATGACACACATCTCAGGAGCTGTTCATCTTGGGCTTGGGCTGGAGTCTGATTTGCCCGTTTCCAATGTCCAGTGTTTAACCCTCTCATTATATCCTAAGACTGGATCCAGGAGGGGCTCCCAACAGTCTGGATTCATTAGTTTTCTGTTGATGTGAACAAACACCTGACAAGAAGCAACTTGAGGAAAGAAGAGCTTATTTGGATACTGCTATGGGATTACACTCTTGTACAGTTTAGATATTTGTCCCTCCTACTGGTTGAATAAAACACTGATTGACCAGAAGGCAGACAGGAAGTATGGGCATGGCTGCCAGACTAAGAAAACTCTGGGAAGAGGGAGACCATGGCAGAGATGTCAGCAGATGCAGAGGAAACAAGGCCAGGATGCTGCTCTGAGAAAAGGTACACTTGACTAATCCTGGGTTAATTTAAGAATTAAGAGTTAGCAAGTTATATGCCTGTACTATAAGCTGATCATCATAAAATTAATATAAAATTTTGTGTGATTATTCGGGACAGCTGAGGGTGGTCTATTTGAGACAGCTGGTCCAGGACTTAGGGTTAGTCTAGGCCAGAAACTTCTTACTACAGGATACAGTTTGAGGAAAATGCCCATCGTGGCAGGGGAGTCATAGTGGCAGGGAACAAGGCATCTGGTCACATTGTATCCATGGTCAGAAAACAGAAGATGATGAAGGCTGGTGCTCAGCTCACTTTCTCCTTTTTATTCAGTCCACAGCCTTGGTTCATGCCACTCACATTTGGGTTGGGTTTTCCCTCTCTCACTTAAACCTGGGAACACTTCATAGGCACACCCAGAGGTCTATTTCCATTGTGATTCTAAGTTCCATAAAGTTGATAACCAAGATTAATTATTTTTTCAAGTTTTGACACTGAAGCTTTATGATGCCTTCAGAGATGAGGCAAGAATTAGACCAACCAGGCCCCTGCAATGGCTAACCACCAAGGTTAGGGGCTTCCATAGCATGAGACTTGACTAAGGGCTTATTCTAGTTTTATTCTGTTACTGTGATTTAAAAAAAAAGAAAGAAAAAAAGAAAAAAAACTCTGATCAAAGCACTTAGGAAAGGAAATAGTTATTTGGCTTATATGCAACCCATCACTGAGTAAAGGCAGAAATTTGAAGAAGAGAATATGCAAGAATGCTGTTTATTGACTCTCTCTCTGGCTCTCTCAGGCTAAGTTTCATCCAGGTTCCTTATACAACCCAGGAGCACCTGCCCAGAGAATGGTACCACCCATAGTGAGCTAGGCCCTCATACATCAAGTAATAATCAAGACAACCCCTCACAGACATTTCTACAGGCATGCCAAGAAATAGAATTTCTCATCTGAGATTTACCTCTCAGATTATTCAAGACTGACACTTAATGCTTACTGGAACAGCAGTCAATGTCGGCTTGTCAAGCTGACTGACAAATGCTTTTCAAACCAGTGTGCAAATTTAAGTTGTAATGACTCTGCCCTTCTAGGACTAGCTAAGAGCTATTTAGGGATGGGCTTCTGAAATCTTCATTTTTCAATAGATTCTCACAGTAGTAACAATGCATAATCAAATTATTTTTTCTGAATTCAAACATTTCTTCCTGGAAGTAGAAAAGAGGCTCTTGAGAGTCAGGAAGTACAGGAAACTTGTGTAGTTGCACAAATTTGGGTTGTAAGAAAAGAAGACTCTGAGCCAAATATCGGGGGAAGGCTGAAATATCAGAGAGAGAAAGCACCACAGTCACTTCTCACCCAGCTGTCTTGCAACTTCCTCAGCCTCGATCCTGCCATCACTTCTGTTTCCGCCTGGTTTCTACAGCCCTTATATACCCTATCCAGATCATCCAGGTTAGGATTAAAGGCATGTAGACTTGAACTCACAGAAACAGAAGATGTTCTATCTCTGGAGTTATGGGATTAAGGGTGTTGGTCCCACTCCTGGCTTTCCCTGTGCTGGGATTAAAGGTGTGTGTGATTGACTCAGCTGTTTATGCTTGTATTCAAGGATTTCCTGAGCTGTCTGCCTATTATTTGACTGTGTGGTCTCTCTGATATCCCAGGATTTATTAAATACCTAACAAATATCCACATCTCCTCTTTTGTGTCGAAAATAAAAAAAGAAAAGCATATACAATAGGAACAATAATTACATCAATAATATACAAACAATAATTATATGAGAAATGTCCAGTTCATTAACAATTGACAAATCTGAAGAAAGCATTCCATTATTTATCCTATTTTGGTGAGTCCAAAGGATTGTAACTAATCCACTTTATATGTAACTTGTATTACTAAAAACTATATTTCTATGTCTCTTAAACTTATACATTTTAACTTCTAAGTGAGCTTCTTTCCTAAAACTGTCACTAGAAAACTATAACTATTAAATATCTCATCTTCACATTCCTCAGAGACCCAAGAAGGAAATAATATTAAATAAATAGCAACTTCCAAAAATGTAAGAAATGAAACAACTGGCTGCCTGAACAGTCACCCAAAGTTCTTCTGTGTTGTTGAAGCATCCATCTTCAGCCTACAGGCCTAGCATGTCTGACAGACTTCTCTGGGGAGCAGGATATTCCTAAAGTCCTTTCTACCTTGTCTTGGCAAGGTTCGGCAATTCTTTTGTGTATTTCTCCTTCTTGTCCCTTTTGAATATCATATTGTCAGCAGTTAAGGCAAGAAACTTGCAAGGCTAAGAAAGTTCCTACAACTTACAAGACTCACAAAGGTTCCTCCCCAGGGTTATGAAACAACTTCCATTGATAGAAGGCCCCATACACATCCTCTCCGTGCCCCAGCTGCCTACAAGCTGTGAAAGGAACTCCAGGAATTAATTTCTGTCATCCATGCTCATGTAAGCTTTTCATCAATGGGGCTGTCTTTAAATCAACCATTCTCTCGTAAGTAATACATCATCCATATGCCTATGAGTAACTCTTGTAAACCCACTGACTCATTAAGATAGACTTGGGTGGAACAGTTTCCTTGGTTTGTCATTGATATCTTATTTAGGTTGAGTAGGTTTTTATTCCTATCATCCTAGGATGAGTCACACAATAGGACATTTGTTACAACATTTACAATTGTCTTTCAATTAAAGTAACATAGTAATTGCCATGTAGGTCACAGCTCTAAGCTTGCTTAGCCCAGACATTGTTAGTGGCTGATCACATGTGAAGAATGTAATTAGTTCCATGAAGAGCCAGCAAACCTTGTAGCCTCTTGGAGAGAAGTGTTCTGCTGTGCTGAAGTCCTTCAGATTAGAAAAGAACCTATCAGAGTCTAATCAGTCAGGTAAACATTTCTTCCATTCCGACTTCCATGCTGTGTGCTTCAGATAGATGTACTCATTTCCATGGATGTATAACTGAACATCCTACAGCTTAGTGGCTTAAAACAACATTTTTTTTTTCGAAATCTCTTAGATACAGTGGGTTCAGGGATCCAGGAGTAATTTAGCTGAGCAGTCTCATGTGATTACTGCCAAGATGTCTCCTGGGGCTGCAGCTATGTAAAGGTTAGATTGGAACCAGCGGTCCCTTCTCAGGTACCCGAGTCACATACCTGGTGAACTGGTGCTGTCTGTGGTGAGAGGCTTCAGTTTCTTCCTTGTGGCCTTCCTTTAGACTGCTTCGGTGTCTGCATAGCATAGTAACTGATTTCTCCTAGGGTGGTGATTCAAGAAGTAACAAGGCAGAAATTGAAAGGATTTTATGTCCCTGTATCAGAAATCACACATTGATCTGAGTTCAATTCCTAGCAACTACATGATGGCTCATAGCCATCTATAGTGGGATCTAATGCCCTCTTCTGGCATGAAGGGTGTACAAACAGGTAGAGACTCACATACATAAAAGAAATAAATCTTTGTTTAAAAAAAGTCACACATCATCATTTCTAAAATTGTACCAGTTTCAATCCTATGGAGGGTTCCACATGGGAGTAATTACCAGAAAGTGAGAATTTAATTGGTCTGTCTTCAGCTACCACACTGCTAAAACAAAGTGGGCAAAAGTGTTTGCCATTAGGCAGGATTAAACAATAAAACAGTGATGGTAGGGTTGTCTGTGGACCACCAAAGGCTGAGTTGAAGGTCCTGATACAAGCTATAGTCCTCAGAGAGAAGAGAGCCTTGACTGAGGAAATGCCTCTGTATGACTGTGCTGTTGTCTCACCTGTAGGGCATTTTTAAAATTAGGATCAAAGCAGAGGAACCCAGCCTGGTGGTGGTGGTGAGGTCCCTGGGCTGGTTGCATCAGCATCTCCAGGTTCCTGTCTTGTTTCAGTTCCTGTCTTGACTTTTTTCAGTGATGAACAGGGATGTGGAAGTATATGCCAAATAAACCTCTTTCTCCTCAACTTGCTTTGGTCATGGTGTTTGTCACAGCAAAGGTAATTCTAACTAAGATAATTGATTCTTCTGTGGAGTTCTACCACCACCCTGAAGAATGGAATGGATATACTCTGGATGGGGTGAGCAAACAAAGACTTTATCCATGCAGGATAAATAATTTGAATGAAAATTGAAATTTTGAACCTTCAATAGTAGCAGGGTCCCAACAGAGTGAGGTCAGTAGTGTTACAAGTTTAAACACCTTGGTAGGTTCAGGATGCCAGTTTAGGACTGTCACTGCATTTTACAGCTCTGCTCTCTGGATGGCGGTGGTTATGGTGGTGTGGTTATGATGGTGCTGGTTAAGTGGTGGTATACTAACTGAAGTCAGATCTCCAAAGAATGAGTCTGTAGAAAGAAGTTAGGGGCAAAGAGCCAGTCACCTTCATCCATTTTGAATCTCCATTCTTGGCAGAGTCCTGCTTGTCTTTCTTGAGGAGCTTTGGAATCTTGGAAGACAGTGTTAATTGGAAGATCTGACAAGTACTGCAAAAGAGATACAATGTATCTGTCTTAAAGCTGGATCCCAGAAGAAAAGACCCTTTTAAAGAGCTGTTAGGTGTGTGGGCCAAGAAAACATTTGGACGCTACCACCTGTGCATTTTCAAGTAACACTAATGTCAAAATTTTCACCAACTAACCTTGCTTCCCTGTCTCCAGATAAAGCAAAGGGGCATTTCTGTTCATTTCTTCGTGCTTCTTTTTTGAGTGTTTGTGAGACCAGGACACTGTCTCACATGCATTTCTGGGCAAAGCAGCCTGTTGAAACGGCCAAGTGCTGTTGTCTCAGCCAAACTCTATGAGGTTTAAAAGTGAAACTTACTGTTCCCTGCTAGGAGTTGGATTTTGTCTCCTTAAAAAGAGAAGTCACGATCCCCATGACTTTAGAAAAATAAGATCTTCCTTGTAAACAGGGTCATTTGCAGATAAATTAGCTCCAATGAGGTCATACTTGTGTAGGGCAAGTCATATGACCAGTGTCCAGGTGAATGATGGCCATGTGGAGACAGAAATATAAGAAGAAAGCCACACGAAGATAGATTAGGGTGGTGCAACCACAAGCCAAAGGGCCACCAGGACCCATAAAGACCAGAAGTGTCCTCTCTGAGAAACTTCTGGAAGAACTGTAGACCTTGAGCTTTACTTCAGAACTTAGAAGTAATATAGTTTTGTTGTGTTGAGTGACCTGTAGTTCTTCTCAGGCGGCTCTGATGCTAACTCACCAACTGTGGTCCAAATGAGTTCCTGCCCATCCAAGCATGCTTAATAACACGGAGAAGAATTTCCTGATTATAATTACCTTTTTTCCTACCATTACCTCCAAATTCTATCCCATCATACTATGACATATCCCTTATCATTTGGGGAAACTGTGACATGGCTCAGCAGGTAAAGTCTTCTTCCATCAAACCTAGCATCCTGGGTTGGTAACTGTGACTCAAGAGGTGGGGGGAGAGAACCAACTTCCGAAGACAATTGTTCTCTGACCTCTCTACACACATTATGACACAGGTGCCCCCCCAGATAAGTAAGTAGACATACATGTAATTACATGTAACATGCAAGAGTCATGGCAATCTTTATGAATACCCACTCTTTATCATTAAGCTAGAGAGGCCTTATCCTATTATTATTTCTATTATTAGGATTATTATCATCATCAACAATATAAGAAGCATTACACCAATGCTTAACCCCTAAAGTACATCAAAATACACTTGCCAGTAACTAGAAACATCATTAGTTATCACAGGATGTGTTCCCAGCATCCAGTAGGGGAGGCCAGGGACCTTACAAAATTCCACAATGCCAGAAACTGCTGCCCATAGCAAAATATAATCAACTTCACATGTCACTAAGGCCCTGAGTAACCAGGGAAGTTGGATCTGATCCTCTTCCTCTTTCTCAGAATGGGGTGACAGTAGCATGAACAGAAAGTTTGGTAATCTGTGCCTACATCACTGTGAAATTTGAGGTTAGAAAGAGTTTTGGGTGCTAAATTAAGTTGGACTTAGCATTGATACCTCTGCTGTTCTTGTCAACTGTGAAGATATTAACGTCAGAACAGCCACCAGAAGAGTTCCTGCAACTTTCTGGATTAAAACACTGCCAGTTCTCTTGAGCACTTTTACCAATCCTGAGCATCAGCAGCCATGACAAGAGGACAGCAGAGGGCGCTCAAGAAAGGAACAAGAGGCCCTGTGACTTCCAAGGTGTTCTTGTGTCTTTAGAGGGTCCCAGGGGACAGGGGACATAAATATGAGCCTCATCACGAGCCCACACTGATTCCTCCCAATTCTCTGCTTAGAGAGGCCTCACTAGAACTTCCTGATGTTGTGGCTGAACAAATCTTTGCTGGTGACTGGCTGAAGGGGATACCTTCATATTATGATCCCTTCCAAGTTTGACAGGGAGATTTTGATTTGAAAGCAAGCCTGGAAGAGTGATATTGCAATGGCCTCTCTAGGCAAGGCTCATGATAGATCCTTTAATGGCATAGTTAAAGTTTCAGGGATGGTAGTTGGTTGGCCCAAAAGGTAGATGAATCCTTGTTCATCTGTGGATTTAGGTAGACCAGATGGACCAGTTAATTTTGTAGGCATGTACCAATGCATCAGCAAAGTACTGAAAACCAGATGGAATAAACAAGTTTACTGTCAATTTGTCCTGGAGGCTAGAAATCTAGGACAAGGGATGGCAGTTTCCTTTGAACTGAAACTCTCTCCAGTAGGAAGGAGGAGATCTAAGGTCCTGCGACTGGAGGGTGGGGTGGTAATCATGGAATCTGTCTGGGAGGGTTAAAGCTTGCAAATGTCTCCCCAGCTTTGTAGACACATTGAACAACTTCTGGGGGAGGGGACAGGGACAGGATGGGACAGACCAGCCAATTGTCAGGAGGGGACCCTCCAACCTGTTGAGCACACAGTGGGCTTCAGGGTTGCAGCTTTCATGAATCATCACCCATGTCTCCTGGGCTTTTCAGTTATATGGTTGTTATGAGTCATCCCTGCTCCTGTCAGTAACCCAATATCCTGTTAGCAACCCCGATAAAAACTCACTGGTTTGCCAAGTTGGACACGGTACAACCATTTCTTTGACCTATTCTGGGTTCCCTTTCTGGGGTGAGTAGAAGTATAATGCATCTCTCCAGGAAAAGTCTCTAGTGCAATAAAGAATCAGTCCACTCCCTAGCTTTAAGGGATCATCTCTCCCACCTTCCAGTGTTTCTGGTAGTCTTCAGCATGTCTGGGCCTGTAGGTTCATTATCCAAAACTCTGTGTCTTCAAGCAGTGCTCTCCCTGAGTCCTCATATCTGTTAATCACTTTCTCTCTATCCTTCTTCTTCTTTTTCTTCTTCTTCTTCTTCCTCCCCATCCACTTCTCTTTCAGAAGAGATTAAACGCATGACCTCACCCATCTTAGACAAGTGCTCCAACATGGATTCACATTCTGGCCCCTCAACTTCTCCTCTTGGTTTCTTGACATTACAGTCCCTGAACCTTGAACATGGACTTCTCAATTATGAGTCTGGAGAACACCCCCCAGGAGGTAGGAAGGATCATTTCAGAGAGAAAAAAACTGAGTCTGTCTTGAGAGTAGGAGATTCACATTATTGACGATTCTTTTCCAGAAACCATGACTACTGCTTCTTGGAGCTTTGGCTTCCCCTTGGTGCCTGTTGAAATAAATGGAAAACGTATTTAACTTAAAAAGTGAAGTACACAGTGCTATCATATTGCACAAGGGAACATGCATCTGAACAAGGGGCAACTACTGTTTCAAGATGTCTTGAGAATTCAATCCAATGTGGGACTGCACAACTGCATGCTTTGAAAAGCACCTCCTCGCAGATGGGTTTCATAATTGAGAAATGCGTTCATCTTTGTTGCTGTGTAAAAACAATGTAGCTCAGAGCTTGGAGTTGGATGCCTTCCTGGAATGATTTCTCTCCATCTTGCACACACTTAGGAGTAAGTGCTCACAGAAACAGCTAGGAGTTGTGGATAAGTGCAAGGCTTTGGAAAGAGCACATGCCAAAGGACTTTGCAAACAGATGCTGAAGAAGAAAAACAATGCCTCAAGTCAGCGCTCCTGAGGCCTGTGCTGTGTTTAGAAAAATAGACACAGAGGGAACAAAAGGCTGGAAATATTTTGGAGTCAAGCACCTTGTTCAAGCAGGAATTTTTGGGCTTTATAGCATGAGGTAGTTCCATGTTTTAAGAAGGACACTGAGGTGTAGGCTCCCAGGAATTTTCTTGCTTTGTATTTCTAGAACTTTCTAAGATCTCTAGTTACCAGTGAAAACAAGTAAGGTATTCTTAAAATAGAGGAGAGGCCTTGAACAAGTACCAATGCCTAGAACTTCCTATTGCTCCCAGAGAGCAGAACCTTCCCACAGCCCTTGCTCTGAATCTGCCCTTCAGGGCTGGTTTGGACACCAGAACATTGTTCAACTTTTTCCTCTTCCTAGGAATATGGGACTAAAGTACCTTGTTGGTATCTTCTTCCTTGAAGGTACACACAGCTCAGGGGCTCTATTCTGGGACAGGAAAGACATAATTTCTAGCTTTCGTGTACTTCAAGACATTACATGCAAACAACTACATAACTAACTTTGGGCTTAGTTTCCCCTTGATCACTGACTTGGTAACCTAGAAGGAGACCCCCAACAGACACTGTCAGTTCCAGTGAGCTGCAGGAGATGTTCTCAAACTCCAGCAAGCTGCAGACACAGGCTGCACTGCTTTCTGAAGAGTTCCTGATTACACAAGGCTGGGAGAGAACCTAGAAGTTGCTCTTGTCACAAGCTCTCCGTTGCCTCTGCTGCTGCTGCTACCACTACCACAAGGAATAACAAGCAAGAAGATAGAGCTGTGGTTAAATGATTCTCATACACCTCACACCAAAGGTCTCACATCAAGCCAACTTGCAGACAAACTGGTCCAGATTTAGCTACCCCCAAGATTAATGTTATGACCAGGGAACACTATGGACGGACACTAACATGTCTAGATGGCCTAAAAGTAGACCCTTGCATCTTGTCATTGAAGACTGAAGAGGAGTCAGGTTCTAGATATTTTAGCTGACAAATGTCCTGCAATAGAGGCCCAGCTTTGTGAACAGGAGTTGAGGGGGTCTAATGAGGGGTGGGAGGTGAGACTGTCACCAGGCGAGGTGGCATGCCTCCTGCAGGCTGAGCAGTGGGAACATGGACCGACCTCTTCTCTCCCTTCTCCCTGAAGGGGGGTTTGGAATGATTTTAAGGGACAAAATCATTTAAGAACACAAAACCCGCACAGAGACAGCGCTGTAGTTGAAATGAAGCCTGAAGGCAGGGGAAAGTGGGGAGACAGATCTTCTTGGCATCTCTCCACACAGTGTTTCTCTGATACTTCCATGGAACCCCACAGCATGGCCCCTTCCTCATTCTTGCATCTACCCTCCTATTCTGGCATGCCCTAAAGAGAGATCCTCTGAAACACACAAAGGTCCACAGTGTACTGACTGCCCTCAACATGGTAGAAACTGTCTAGGAAAAACTAGAGCATTGTTCTGTTGGAGAATAGGCTGATATAGTAAAATGAGTATTTCTGGGGCTTCAGACAGGGCTTCTGAGTGTATGTCCGTTTGTAGTCATAGCAGTCCTGAGTCCTTAGAGGCTTGTCCAGATGGTGCTGTGGATCCCAAAAGAAAGCTTGTGTGCGTGTGTGTGTGTGTGTGTGTGTGTGTGTGTGTGTGTGTGTGTGTGTTATTATGTTCAGAAAGGATGACAATGATTCCTTTGGAGTTGCCACCCATCACACATAGGCACTTGAGGAACATGGACTGAGTGTACTCATGAGACCACTGTGTTTCATTAGAGAGAAGCTGAATAGTAACATGCTTAACAAGATGAATTTCAGAGTTCCGACGCTCATGTTCAAGTCTCAGCTCCACCATGTACCTGGAGTCAAGCAAGTGACTTCACCAGTACTTGTTTCTTCATATGTAAAAATGAGAATGATGATGTCATAGTTGCAGAGTTGTTGGGAAGACTTGGTTTATCTATACAGCTGAAGAACTTAGAAAAGACCATGTCATTGGAGAAAAACTATAAAATCACTTGACAGGGCCTGGAGAGATCAGTATTTAAGAACATATATTCCTCCTGCATAGGACCTGAGCTGGATTCCCAGCAGAAGCCTTTAACTCCAGCTCCAGGGCATCCACTACCTTCTGGCCTCAGTGACTGCTTGCGTGCACACACACACACACACACACACACACACACACACACAATTGAAAATAAAATAAGTGATGAATTGTCATACAAGTTTTTACATTTGCATATTGAACCCTCCACACATATTCTATATCTATTTTTAGAAGGATGCTATGATGGCCCGCCAGTCTTAGTTGTCAACTTGATATATGTGGGAAGAAGGAACCTCAATTGAGGAATTGCTTTCATGAGATTCACATGTTCGTGATACATTTTCTCAATTGCTGAGTAGTGTGGGAGGCCCCAGTCCACTGTGAGTGGTGCCATCCCTAGGCAAGTAATCCTGGACGGGATAAACATGAACCTGGGTACAAACCAATGTTCCTCCATGGTGTCTGTTCAGTTGTCTTGAGTTTCTGCCTTGTTTTCCCTTGATGATGGTCTATAACCTATAAATTAAATGAACTTTTTTGCTCCCTGGTTTATATTTTGTTATGGTTTTTATCAAAACAACAGAAAGCAGGCAAGGACATCTGGGATGAGAAAGTATGAAAGCTATTTTCTTCGAGGTCCAGGTTCTTTAACTTCTAATCTTAAAACTTTGGAAAAGTATGTGTTGACTGGTTCACGCAGGGTCACCTGTGAAGGTCTTGAGAGGTGAGAGCAGGAGTTATCTTCCATGAGAGCTGCGTAGCTCTTAAAATAAGCAGCTAGGGTAGGATCGAGAGGGGATCCTGGAGCTCAAGTCTTCTTCAGTGTCTTTTGCCAATCCTTCCCCACAATTCTAGTATCAGTTGTTTCCACCTTTTCCTGTCCATGAATAAAGCTGCTATAAACATTTATCTAGCAGTTTTGTTTAGACATGTGTTTTCATTCTTCTTGGATATAAACCAAGGCATGGAATTGCTGGGGCATATGGCCTCTATTTTTAAACTTTTGGGGGTCTCCTAACTTGTTTTCTAAACAGCTTCATCATTATACATTCCCACTAGCAATGCAGGAGGGTTACAATGTCTCCAAACCCTCACTGACCCTTGTAACTACCTATCTCTCATTCTAGGCCATCCTAGTAGATATGAGCTGGTGCCGCACTGTGGTTTTAAGCTGCGTTTCTCAGGTGGCTTTTCATGTACTTATTACAGAGGGTCTCAGAACATGTCCTTTATGGGTAAAAACACACTATTGTACACTCTTAGGAAATGTCTGCTCAAATTTTTTATTCATTTTTAATTGGCTCTTTTATTATTGAGTTGTAAGAGCTCTTTATATATAGGCTAGATAGTCATCCTTCCCAGATATATGATTTGTCAGTGACATTTTTCCTTTTTAAGGCTGTATTTTCACTTTCTTGAGGCCAGCATTCACAACACAAAGACATCACCTTTCTGTTGTCACAATTGCCCTCCTTGGGTGGGTTGTGCTTTTGGAGTCTGCCTAAAAAACCATTGCCTGGGCTGAGGCCACAAAGAGTTCTTTATCTTAGTTTTATTGTAGCCCTGCTCTTTAGATTTCTAGAACATTTCGAATTTGTGTGTGTGTGTGTGTGTGTGTGTGTGTGTGTGTGTTTGGTGTGTGTAGTATGTGTGGGGTATGTAGTGTGTGTGGTGTGTGTGTGGTGTATGTGGTGAGTGTGTATGTGTGTATGGTATGTGTAGTGTGTGTGGCATGTGTATTGTGTGTGTGGTGTATGTAGTGAGTGTGTATGTGTGTGATGTGTGTTGTGTATGTGTGTGATGTGTGTTGTGTATGGTGTATGTGGTGAGTTATGTGGTGTGTGGTGTGTGTGGTGTGTGTAGTGTGTGTATGGTATGTGTGTGGTGTAGTGATGTGTGTGTGGTGTGTGTAGTGTGTGTATGGTGTGTGTGTGTAGTGTGTGTGTGGGTGTATGTGATGTGTGATGTGTAGGGTGTATGTGATGTGTGTGTGGTATGGTGTGTGTGGTGTGGTGTGTGTGTGTATGGTGTAGTGTTGTGTCTATTCTTAATCTTTTGCATGTATGTTTCTTCTGTCCTAGTACCTACTATTTGGAGACCTCACAAGGTGATTCTGGTGTGCTCTCTGCTGCCTCTGCTGGATGTTAACAACCACGTCCCTACAAAGATTTAAAAATATAGTGTCCACCTGGGTTTTTCTGTGGAGCTAGATTCCTGAGGCCGCTGAACCTACAAACTCCTGTTTAAATGAAAGTATGACTTTCATCTGGATTTGTTGTGATGGTATGCACACATGTCTGAGTGGAAATGTCGTGATTTGGGCAAGTAGGTTTACCTTTCTGAAAATCCAAATAAAAGTGACTTGAAAAAGACCTGAGTTTTCTCTCCCTCTCATGCCCAGGGCTGGTGGCACAGCCCTGCTCCATTGTATCATGGTGTAGGAGGGGTGTTTTGCATCCCCAGTACAGCTGCTTAGATGCCAGGTGTACTGTTCCTGCATTCTATTCACCAGGGAGCACGGGGAGCAGATAAAGGAACAGCCTCCCCTTTAAGGACACCGCCGGAGGAAGCAGTCCAACACCCCACCTTGAGCTCCCGTCTATAACTCAGTCTCAAGGGTATGCTTAGCCAAAAACTAGTCTGGGGGACACAGTAGCATTATCCCAAGTGGATATGTGACTGGCTGCAAGCTGGGGTCTCTACAGAAAAAGAAGCAGAGCAGAACTGATGGAGTCAGAGGGCACTTGACTTCTGGGCTCAAGGGCACTCCAAGGAATAGAGGAATATGCTACCAAATTTTTTTGATATCATATTTTTATTTCTTTATAGACAGATAAAACTGTATATTTGACATGTACAGCATGAACTTTGAAGTTAATGTGTATATAATGAGATAGTTAAGTCTAGCTAATTTACAAATGGATTATGTCTTGTTAGTTATCATTCTTCTGAGGATATTTAATACTCATTATGGGTTTTTCAAGACTATATTGCCATGCACCATTCTAGACCTCTTGAATTCACCTAACAAGGATTCTAGATCCTTTAGTCCAAGCCCTTCTTCATACCCAACCACCCAGCCTGCTTCCTCCTTCAAGGAGGTAACTTCTGGGACTGCGCACATGAGTAAGGTCACAGCTTTCCTCTTCAGTTTAGATTCTGCGAATGATTTGTCAGCCCAGTGTCATTCTCATGCCTGCATTTTCAAGAAAATTTTCAAGCAATGTACTTGGATTCAGTGCAGGGCGGAGGTGGGGGTGGAGTTCCAGTCCCCAATGCAAATGAAACCTTTCAAAGGACTCCCTCCGAGTTCTGGGATAGTTCTGGGATTTGCTACTTGAAATACGGTGTTCTCTTCCCACTTTTAAACGAAGATGTGAGCATTGTTTTCCAGAACAATTGCACTGTCCAGACTCAGGGACTCACAAAAGTGTCAATTCAACCCATGTTGGCTTTTTCTTTCTTTCTTTCTTTCTTTAAACTAATTGTAATAAGTGGTCGCTGTGAAAACGCTGGCTTCCTCGGGTTGCCCTTCCAGTGACCCATACCCTGACCTGCCCAGACCACCTTCTGTCCATGAGGGGGGAAGTTTTGTTCATAGGTCAGATGAAACCCGGGTTTACCCCTAGTGACCAGCAGGATTAATCAGACACCACTAAAACAGCTGACAGCGATACTAAAACCCGCTCAGAATAAGAGGCGCCCGCACCAGGCTACACTCGACCCAGGTGCTCACCTCTCCTGTCTTTTGCCCTGAGATACCAAACCCGCTTCTCCCAGTGCTTCTTAAAGAAAGCCACTTACTTGCAAGCTAAGAAGGGGCTACATCGATATGCTATTCACCAGAGCTGGTTAGACAGAATTTACAATGGAGACTCTTAAAGGATTAGGCTGCTGTCCCATCTGAGACTCACTGGATAAAACGTAGACAGGAGCAAAATCTATGCAGCAGTACACGTGGTTTAGAATAAACTCAGAAGCACTGACCTCTGTGTGCGACCTTTTAAAGGTAAATCTTTCCAAAATGCAAAAGGAAACGTTAAGCATGGCCCATGTTCAGACGCAGAGAAGGTGGATGATGGTGAATTGTGAACTTGGGAGTGATTTCCCATGGGGAGAGCCCTCTGGAAATGCAGCCTTGTCAGGGAAATGGATTTCAAACTTTACTTTCCCAGGCAAGTTTCTTTTTCTAGGCTCTATTAACAGAGCATCATTTTCTTCAGCCATCATTGCCGGCTCATGTGTATTTTACCATATTCTGGTGTCCAGGGCAAATGAGAAAGTCAACAAGATCATGTTTTAGACTGAGATAACTTAGCCTCAAATCTTCAAGGTGTTTATTTCCCAATTTTTATTTGAAAACATGTTTTCAAAATAAGCTTAGATAACTTCTGGCCATAAATACAGCAGTTGCTGGTATTGTAGGAAAAACCATGGAGAGCATGTAACAAAGATAAGAGTGACCTTTACATGTAGGGTAACAGAAGTAGGGATGGAGTGAGCGCAGAGTGCCACCCACCAGAAATGACTCCTAAGAGTTATGAAGTGTCTGACTCAGCAATATTTGAAATGAAAGAGATCTGGCAAAATGTGTTTATATGGGAAGGACGAAATACGTTATGAATTTAAATCAGAGGCCAGAGGAGTTTTTATCAGGGAATAAAATAAAATCCACTTCTCTGACCTGTGCCTTCGAAGGAGGTATTTCAAAGCAAGAATCACTTTATTTCTCAGTGCCTTCTGGGAACTCTCCCCCAGGACACAGGCCCTTGCTATTAATCTTGACTTAGAGAATGAATGTATTCTATGAATTTCAATCCAGACCTTCAGGCCTTAAAGAGCTCTGAAGAGCCCAGATAAAGCAACCCGTTTTTGCTTTGGTCATGCCACAGGGGTGACACCCTTAAATTCCCCTTTCATCTCTGTGGGAGGCTCTAGAAGCCAACAGGTTTCCCTTTCTGCTTCCTGGAGAGAAAGCATTTGCTGTTGTGAGATGGAAGGTGGGGGACCTGTGTTCATTCGTTACCTTGGAAGCCTTGGGGAGGCAGAAGTAAGTCTGAGATAATAGGCTTATGGTGCATTCCTCCCTACTCCGCAGAAAGTGCCTGCCCTTCCAAAATGGCCAGTTTGTTTTTTGATTTTCCACGGTCCAGCCCTGTGTTTAGCACAGAAAGACACTTTGGAAGCCACAACACTTGTAGTCACCTCAAATACACACAGGAACAAAGCAGGGGGCATGTCTGCTTTGTTCTTTCACGCAAATTATGGTCCAAGTTTTCTGTCAACACCACTTTGTGTGTGTGTGTGTGTGTGTGTGTGTGTGTGTGTGTTGTTTAATGTAGTAGCAACCTGTTTGCTGAGAGTCTAAAATGCAATTAAAATTTCTAGCTTAAGAGGTGGAAGGAGAGAGAAAAAAGAGAGAGCTGGGGGGGACTTTCTAGTAGAATCACAGCCCCCAATGTGAATTAAAAGGGCAAAGTGAGTGTAGAAGATGGCTCAGTGGTTAAGAGCACATCTTCATGGGACCCCAATTGGACCCCAACACCGCACTGTGGCTCACAACCATCTTAACTCTAATTCCAGGGGATCTGATGATCTCTTTTAAGCTCTGTAAATACTGAGTACTCACATGTTCCAAATATATACATACAGGCAAAAAACTCATACACATAACATTACATAGATATTTACATACAATGTATATACTAAAGTAAAATACTGGGGGAAATTAGAATAGACTTTAGGCTAAGGAAAAGATTTTGTGCCTCCAAATACCACTTACAGGAGACTCAGGTAGCAAGTGAGGTCAGTTAGACCAACTCAGAAAGGACTGTGGCTGGCCACCACAATCTGTTACCTAGGGTGTACAAAGCAGCCAAGGAGGCTACCAGCACTAGTTTGTTATATTTACATTAAGAAGACAGGACACTTTATCCAAGGGATCATTAGAAGATAGCAACGTGTACAAAAACGGGCATGTGAACCAGCCAACACTTGGCTGGTGGATTTAATTGTTTCCAAGCCCTAGTGTTGGGATAGGTAGAGGGAAACAGAACTTAGAACCTTACCAAATAAATAAATACAATAAATAAGTAAATCAAGAACATGTCCTAGGGACTGGAATGACATCCCACAGCTGTACCTGGGCAAAACAATCATTACCGTATATAGGTGAAAAGTTAGGAATGGGGTGGTGGGGTGGGATTAAAATGATATTGCAGTTACAAGAAAGAAACTTCGGGGGCTGGGGGTGGTGTATGTATGCGGTATGCAAAGTCTCTGGGGTCAGCTTGCAGCATCAAACACTGAAACAAGTGAGAAAGAAAAGAATTTTTTAAAAGTTTTAAAACCAAAAAATTAGGACTCATGAGATAACAGTTTAAAGTAGGTTGAAACACTTACTCACCTTACAAATCTGATACCAGTGAACTTAATCCCCAGAACCCACTGTGGAGGGAAGGACAGACTTCCGGAAGTTGCCCTCTGACCCCCACCTCTCTCTCTCTCTAAATTTTAAAATAAATAAGATGAAGCTAGAATCATACATATAAAGCTAGCAACTAAATCTTTCAAGTATTCTTCATATGTGGGTTAAAAATTGAAACCAATTCATTTCCACCAAGAGAGGAAAAAGACTGATATTACCACTCACCGATAGGATGTAAGATCTTCATATATTTTTTCCTCCAATAAAAGAAAACTGTCCAAGTTGTGGACCTCACATATGCCAGGGACACCAAAATACACCCAATACACAACAATGCAAGGATTTAGCTTTTGTCTGACTCTGTTAATCTCTGAAAGGCTTGTTTTTGATGTGAATTAATTGGATAGTCTAACATGCGCCTGTCTGCCCATCAAAGTACCCGTAGATTAAATGACAAGAGAGGTGGGCACTTGGCTGTGGAGCAGAGATGTGACTCCTCCCTTCCCTACATTAGATAGTCACGCATGGGTTGCCAGAAGGAGTCTGCTGTGTGAATTTCCACAATGAGCAGGGAACAGAGCCTCCTCTGGCCTGAATCTGAAAAGATCCTCTTGGAGCCTTTAAGATGAACTGGAAAGCAAGGGTCTGACCAAGAGGTCTCTGAAGTTCCAGTCCTTTGTACTTACACGTTTGAAATATCTCCATTGTGATGCAAATCTTGATTTTCAATCAAAATTGCCTGGAAAAAAAAAAAAGTTTCTCTGGAAAGTGTTGGAGGAAGGAAAAATAGGTTTGATTTCCCTCTGTGCCAACAACTTCCTATAAACGGTTAAATAAATGCTATTAAACAATTAACCATGTAACATCTTTTACAGCAGATCATTGCAGACTGCTGTGCTTCTTAGCCCTTCTAATAACTGCATCGTGAGTCACAAGAGCACAGGGAGTATGAAATATAAATGACCATGGCTTTTTGGGGAGTCTCCAGTTTGGGTGCCAATGCAATAAGTAGCTAAAAGCATTTTAGCATTTGCCTGCTGGTCGCAGCAACAGCAGGAGTCCTGGCAGAGAAAGAAATTTATTAGTCTGGATCCTTTATCTAAGTCCAGATGGATAATTTAAGATGAAATGCAAAAGGAAGATATCATGGACTGCAACTTTTCAGACTTGTATTTTATTTTAAATAGCTGGACATTGAAATACCGGGTGTCATTGAACTCTGCGAATGGTTTGGAGACTTTAGACCTGGATGCCTGGTTTCAGGAACTCTTTCACCTGCCAGTTTGGAGGAAGTTTGTATAGAAGTTTGTATGTGTATGTATGTGCATACACACTCATGCACATACACACTAGTTCAAGAGCACGAAAACCCTTGTCTCTCAGCATACTCTTCGAGATGGAGTATTTCTCCTGCCAAAATACACACACAGCCTGGGATTAAAAGGGCTGAAACCTACCAGCAAGTTCTTAGCGCCCTCCCACAAACATTAGACCAAATCCACATCATTCTAGATTCATTTTCCCCTTATTCATCTGTCCAACTAATTCCTCCCGCATTCACCAGGCTTATATCTTAATCTTTTCTGTTACATAGAGAATACATAATGAAAAGCTGCATTTTCTGGGTACATGCACACATTTGGAACGGATGAACCATATGTGAAGTGACATACAATGCTGAATGCCGGCTGAATGGTGTCCAGCGCTAAAAACACTGCGAACCCGGGAACAAAAAGCAGATGAACAAGAGCCAGCGCCAGGCTGGCCTCTGCGAGGACGCCAGGGGATTCGCCGGGAAAACATGGGTATAATTTCACTGTTTTCACTCACGCAAGCTGTGGGAAAGGAGTCACCATCTGATGTTTGATTGTGTGGGATATGTTTTTGCCAGTGGTCTTGTATTCCCCATTGACAAAAAAAAAAAAAAAAGTAAAAAAAAAAAAAAAAAAAAAAAAAAAAAAAAAAAAAAAAAAAAAGTAAAGAATAAAAAAGGAGGGGGGGGAGGGGCGAGGAACTAAAAAAAGAATCCAGCTACATTTGCTGTTTTCAATTTGCTCTCCAGGGACAGACACAGCTGACAGTTCTGACCAGTGGCCACCTGAAAATTAGGGCCAGGACCTGGCTACTGTTCTCTCTGTTGTGTCCCCTGCCCCCAACCGCCTGGGCCTCCTTTTATGCTGACGCTACCACAGGGAACTTTTATCCGTTCTCCCCTGTCGCCTGGTTAACTTACAGCTGAGCTGTGGGGCTGATGTTTGCCTGATTTAATAAAGCCTTTTTATCTGAGGTAGTGGCTGAGGAAGGAAGGTGGGGGACCTGGCAGAGCAGAGGGGAAGGGGTCCAGCTCTCACCAGCAGGCATTTCCTGGCACTGGTGACAATGAGTTGAGACTGGCAAGAGAACTCCCAGGCAACACGTGTGGGATTGGCACCCAGCTGCCAGGAAGCTCTAGAAAGGAAGTCCCCAGACCTAGGGCTTTGCTCAGTGGTTTGTGGATGGAGGCAGGTATGGTTAATAGCTATGGTTACAGAAAGAGCTGGTTTACCCCCACTGCATCTCACCGAGGAGGACTAAATTTAACAATTAAACACACAGAATACTAGGCTAAATCTGCTCATAAAAACAAAGAATATTTTTAAAGTGATGAATTTGGAATTCAGATTGGCCCTGAATTTTCTCTACCATGATGTTTCCAGGCTGAGCATGCCCCCTCTTCACCAGTTGAGGATGCACAGTCTGTATCTCAGGGCATTATGGGGAGAAATGAAAGGGAGATGCTTTCTAGAAACGGGCAGTGGGGCCTCACCAGTAAACATGTACTCCTCATGCCTGGAAATGCTAATTTAAAGAGGTTCCCCTAATTTCTAGCTCACGATAGGAGACATTGCTAGCGAGACTAGACAGAATCCAATGTTATCTTCTGCTCCCCAGGCTCCTTCTCCACTGGGCTCTGTATGATTTGATTTGGACCATGCTTTTAAACCAGACTGAACTCCCCAGTCAACACCATTGCTTTTTCTAGCAGTAAATATAATGCTTATTAGAAGGTTTGGAGATCATGCCACCCCTATCTGTGAATACTGGGGTCCTCTCTCCTGCCGTATGGCTGCTCTGTCACTTTTTACCAACACCAGTCTTGGCTAGTATGGCTTTGTGTCCCAGTGGCTAGTGTGTGTGGGTATGTGTGTGTGTGTGTGTCTCTGTGTGTGTGTGTGTGTGTATGTGTGTGTGTGTGTATGTGTGTGTGTGTGTTAAGGACAGAGTTAAATGTAGGACATTTTCTTAGTCACTTTTAATCTTATCTTTTATGAGACAGGCTCTCTCATGAAACCTGGAGCTAACAAATTTAGTTATAAAGGCCAGCTGCCAGCCTCAGCCTCCCATGCTAGGACGACAGGCCCATATACCACCTCATCTAGCTTTACCATGAACTTTCACAACCTGAATTTCGAGTTTCACACTTACTTAGCTTTACTAACCAAGCCATCTTTCCAGCCCTCTAATGGCTACTTTTGATCACCCATCCTTGCTTTCAAGTTGCAAGAGTGCTGCTGACCACCGGGATTTGTCCATAGATGTGCATATGTGTATATGACCTGGAGTTCCATCTGTATGAGCCTCTAAAATGTCTCATTTAGAGAAATGCGAGATGGAAAATGTCTTTGCAAAAAGTAGTCATTCAAGGGGTTCAGATCTCATGGTCAGATAGTTCAGGAAGCTGGCTGTCCTCTATTCTACATGTGAGGGTCACACTCAAGCTTAGAGTCAGTGGTTTCTGCACCAAGCTGGCCCAAACGATGAGAAAGATTTAAAGGAACATTTTTCTAACAACTATGCCCTTTCCTGGAACACACACACACACACACACACACACACACACACACACACTGCTGCTCATGTTGGCTGGGAAGAGGAGTGTGAGTCCCCCACGAGGAGAAATTGCTCTCATTTTCAAGCACATTGCAGTGCCATAATGGCCATTTATAATGACCACATTAGCAATAACCTACAACAAATTAAGACTGCATCGCAATTAGCACCAATGATCACAGCTGCCGCCATAAATGGCATATGCACTAATTAAATAATTTGTCACTTGACTGTTAAACAAACAATTCAGCCTCTTTACATTACACTGCCATTTCCAGCACATGGACATGGGCCATTAACCCGGAGGAAGAAACAGCTTGCAGAGCCCATGTTCCTGGAGTCATGTCTACACAGCAAAATAAGGAGACAGGAACATTCATCTAGACCACAACTGTCCTCAAAGACTGTGAGAGCCCTCTTAGAATGTGAGTTTCAGGAGATGAAAGCCAATGGTGCCTCTCAGGCTTTCGGAAAATTGCCTATCCCGGGGTTAAGCTCTCTACACACCTCCTTAACACAGAAAGCCTTTGTCTCAACTCACTTTTCGGTCTTCAGCCACAATCTCTTTTCCATTTATATATACAATATTTTATATAATTTTCTCTCTTTTTATAAAATATAGTTTTAGTGTTTTATAGCCTAGTGAAAACTCATGAGTTTAATGATGGCCTCTGATAGCCCATAGCATGGCTTTATGATAAAAAATGGACCAAGCCCTGTGTGGTGCGCCTGAAGTAAGAAATGGGGTGTTGGCTGGATTTAAGTACCTGCTCACCCACTTGGTTCAGGGCCCATCTATACAGGCAGCTGCATCTCAGTTTCCTTTGATACCAGAGACAAAAGGTTGAAGGGATAATTTAAGTTAAGGAAAGCTGGCAAGAAACAAACCAAGCTAAGGTCAGGGGTTCATAAGTAATAGTAAACCTCTGTGTGTTATTTATTTGGGAGCTAGATGGCACGTCTCCTAAAGAGAAAAAGAATAAAAACAACAATAGTTTCCCTGGGCCTTTAATGAGATGGAATATCTAGAAGAAATTCATAGCAGGGGAAAGCTGCACACAATATGGCTGCCAAGAAGGGGGGGAGGAGAGAGAGAGAGAATGAGAATGCATCAATGAACAGATCCACTCATGAGGCCCAAACACTCTAGATCTAACCAAACCTAAAGACTACCACTGCACACTGCTGCCCTGGGGACCAAGCTCTGAACACATGAAATGTTTAGAATCCAAATCATAAGAGCTGGGCACTGGCTTCACTGTTAGGATGATCAGGTAAGAGGACTATTGCTGGTATGTTATGAGACCAAGAGCTCTAAGACACCATGTGGGATCCCAGGAATGCTAAGGACAGAAATCACATCTTTCAAAGGTTTGGAGCTGTGTGGATTAGGGTACAAATAGACTATCCTTCCCCAAATCAGAGTCAAATTTGTAGTCTGGGAGCAGGCTGGGCCACCAGCCAGGCCCTCTCACAGTCTCCTGGAGCCTCCTGTGAAGAAGTGCCTGGGGTCCTTTGACTGAAGCCCTCTGATCAGGATCGAAGTAGATGAGTGTGGGAACCAAGCAGACAAGACAGATGGAAACTAAGAAAGTCTGCAGGTTCTAAGCAGATATTGTAGTGTTTCATTAGAGACAAAAATGATGGACTTTTGTCGTACTGGGTGCTCTACCAACCCCAGCAGACACCAAGAGATGGCCATGAATCTTTTTGATAAAATGGGGGAAATTCTAATTTCTCAGTTATCTTTCTGAGTCAGCTGTTACTTAGACTGACCACTTCCTGCCTCCTGAGGAAGGCTCTGGAGTTGGGGTAAGTATTGCCCATGTTACAAACAAGATGTGGAAAGAGAGAGACCCACAGTGGGAAGATGACGATCCACTACGCAACAATAGAGGAGAGAGGACCCAGCCCCAAGTGTCTGGCTCCTCACCAGGGGCTCTGAGCTGCCTCCCACACATCTGTACAGAACAGCAGAACCACACAGCGCACGCGCGCGCGCACATATACACACACACACACACACACACACACACACACACACACACTTTTCTCCTTTGAACACAGAATGCAAAGGAGGGTGAAGGACTCTGGAACTTATCATTTTTACTTTGGTTCCCTGTGAATAACCAGTCTCCTCCTTTTTCCCATCCTGATCACGGAGCGATGCTGAATTGTTCCTGAGTAGACGGGTGCCATTTATGGACTGAATCCTCGTCTAAGTCAGAGAGAACAGTATTTCTTTAGAAAGACATCTTCTGATGATAATTTTGAGAGCCTTTCTGGTAATCCCCAGTAAATCTGCATGTTAATAGGAGTCATTTACTCAAAGCAGGGGTCCAGGAAAATAGCTTTACATAATAACGGGAGCTTGATTTGATTACTTCAATTTGGTCCTTGCTATTGAATTCATGGCCAAGCCAAGCTTTTGGAAGTTTTACAGAACGGTAAACAAAATGGGTATAGCAAAAAACTAAGTTGGCATTCACCCTGTTGGCATTTATTCCTCCGCATGCACAGGGAAACAGGATGGAGGAGGAAAAGCCATTGATAAGCTCCTTAAGCACTGGGGGATAGTATATTGGTTTCTTCCCACAGCAGAGCCCTAAGCCTGCCTAATATTTGTTAAGAATTCTTGGCTCTCTTTCCTAAAGGAGGTGATCTTCCTCGAGGTGTGGAGTCATTTTGTTCACTTAGACCCCAAAATATTGGTTGAAAATTTCAGCTGCTCCTGGTTATTTTACATCAAAAAACTCTTTGAAGTTTTATATTAGTGGTTAATTATGCATAATATGGAGTGTCATGTTGACACTGTGTAATGTATCTGGATCACATCCACCACACATTGTGCTCTCTTGGTCACATCCAAATCCCTCTCGTTCCTTTCTTCTCCCCAGCTAGCTCCCCTATGGAGATACTTCATAAAAACTCCAGTTTATTTGGTTGGTGGGGTGACTCAGATCTCTAATCTTAGCATTCAGGCGGCTGAGGCAGGAGGATTATCAGGAATTGGAGGTCAACCTAGAGAGCAAGAATTGCCCCCCCCAAAAAAATGAGACAATCAATGCCAGCCATTTTAAACTTAGAAAAAACAGAGTTTTGTAGACTCTTATCCAAATACACTCACTCTCCATTAGCAGTGTACACATATACACAAACTCTCTCTCTCTCTCTCTCTCTCTCTCTCTCTCTCTCTCTCTCTCTCTCACACACACACACACACACACACACACACACACACACTTCTGTGCTGGAGAAATGTCTCAACAGTCAGGAGCACTTGTTGCTCTTGAAGATGACCTGGGATCCCAGCACCCACAGAGCTTCTCAGGACTCCTTGCAATTCCAGTTCCAGAGAATCTGTCTCTTCCAGCCTCCCAGGCATTGAATGCTCTTGGCACATACACATACATGCAGGCAAAATGCTCATACACATATGCTTAAATACATTTTATCTGTAATATAATTAATATATATACTTTTGGAAATGCATTTTTCAATAAAACAAAGCTTTCACCTCAGAGGAAATAATATTGTTTATTTTAAAGCCATATGATGACCATGTTCCAACATGGTAACAATTCCTAGTAAAAAAAAATGGAGTCATTTTTGGATACACTATGTATAAATATATTGTAGTCATGGCGAAGCAGGACTTTTTCTGCTACAGTTTTATCTGGTAACATTTGGGTTAGCTCAGGATCTGTGTATATATTCTGAAAGATTTAGCTGATAGTTACAAAGATGGTCAGTCACACACAGAGATGGTCAAAAAATTGCCATTTCCCAGCTAACATATCCCAAGGTAATTGGATTCTGCAACATTCTAATTCCCTACAATCATGAGATTCTATTCGGTCAGCTTGTAAAGTCTAATGCTGGTACAGCTTTTATTTTTTCTGAGAACGTCCTTTTTAAGAGCATCTTTATACTTATATAGTTTAAATGTGAAATGTCCCCCACAGGCTTTTTGTATTTGAACACTTGGTCCTCAGCTGACTTCTGCATTTTGGAAAGTTGTGAAACCTTTAGGAGGTGGGGCTCAGGCAGAGGAAATGAGTCACTAAGGGGTGGGTCTTGGGGGGGGGGTCTTAGCCGTAATGCACTTTCTGCCTTCCAGGTTAGCAGTAGGTAACAAGCTACTATCACACATTCCTGTCACCATAGACAGAGAACTCTGCCAGGTCTTCTCTCTCATGATGGACTCTTAACGCACACCCAACCATGAGATAAAGTAAATTCTTTCTTCCCTAAGCTGTTTCTGCTAGCCACAAGAAAACTAAGATACTTGTCGCAAAGCACTTGTCAGAATTAAGAAATTAAAAATTATCACTAAATTTCAGATCTTATTTACATCACCAGTTTACCCACTGATGTCCCTTGTCTGTTCTAGGGCCACATGTAGAATCCCACACAACATCTAGCTGTTGTGTGGTCCATCCCCCATCCCACCCCTCCCCTCTTAAGACTAGCCCTTTGACTTCATGACTTCATGGCCTCTAAGCTTACAAGGAGCCTGGTCACTTCCAAGGGCTGCCTCTCAGTTTGGGTTTGTGAATATGTTCTTATGATTAGGTTATGATCATGTATCATTAAGGAGGAAGCCACGAGATGACAAATGTGTCCTTCTGCCATGTTACTTCTAAGGTAACATCTGCCACCCTAAACTTGCTATCTCTCCCATCCCTTGTATTTTTAAGTGTTTTGCAGAGAAGGAAACTTTGAAACTATGTAAATATCTTGTTTATGCTTAGACACATAAAGCAGCTCTGTAACCTAACTTCAGCTCAAGACCAACAAGATGTCAACATGGCCTTTTGGAATCAGTAATGGGACAAGAGCCTTAGGACCACTGTCTTCTTTGCCAGAAATTTCTGTAATGAACTGGCAGACCTCTATTTCTTCTGGCACCCACCTGACTGCCGGTCACTGGGGTGCCTCTGGGGTACAGAGACAGGGTGGAAGCCCCACCTCTTCTCCTAGCCTAACTTTGCATTCTCCTTGGATGGCTTGGGAACATGACTGCAAGATGGAAAGATATGAAGAAATGAAATAACCAGTATTCTGTTAGAGGGAAATACTCAGGCCATATACCAAAGAATAGTAAGTAGGGCAGAACATTCATATGGGCCATCACAACTGACATGGGGTTTCACATGGGACAGAGAGGTTGGGGGGATGGGTATAACTAAGCACTCCTGTGGGTGAGAGACAGTGGTCAGAGGAATTTTATAACAGATGCATCAGAAGAAGGAGCATTCTGGGTAAAAGACTTAATGATCCAGAGTTATCAGACTTTGTCGCCTGTAGGATGAAAGAGAAGCGGCGTGGCTGGGTGTTAAGGGTGATCAGATGTGGGCTTCTGACCAAATTCACTTAGCAGGATTCACGATAAAATTAGGTGATATGGGGATAAAAAACAGAACCTCAACGATCAAGAGCAATCAGGAAAGTAAATTCAATGGAAACTGTTTAGAGTTCAGTCCAGAAAGGAGACCTTGTTAGGACACAGCAGCCATGGATGTCCATGGAGACAATGATCACCTCATAGAGATCTGCCACTCAGAAAAAAACACAGATGGGAGATTTTTACCCACAGGTTGTTTTTTCTCTTTTTGGTTACATTTCTAAGAGTAAGCTTAGTTTACCAGGCATGGCCTGGCAAACCTATAATTCCTATAAATCATTGAAGCAGAATGATGAGAATAAGACCTGCCAGGGCGGCACAACAAGACCTTGTGCGATGTACTGGATAAACATGGCCTTGTAGGCTTCTATGTTTGAATACATGGTCCCAAGTCAGTGGAACTATTTTGGAAGGATTAGGTTTGGCTTCATGGAAAGAGGTTTGTCACTGTGGTAGAGCTTAGGGCTTCAGTAAGATTCCTAGTGCCTTCTCTGTCCCTAATGATTGTAGATCAATATGTGAGCTCTTGGCTTTTCTTTTTCTCTACCATCATGGACTCAACCCCTCTGAAATATTAAGACAAACTCAACCCTTTTATAAGTTTGCTTGGTCAGTGATGTTCCATTAACAACAATAGAAAAAAAAAAAAAACTAAAACACTTCTCTATAGAGTAGAATGAAAAGAAGCATGGCATATTCCCATGCGATTAGTAGTGGGAATGAAGGATAAGGAAAATTAAGCCAGAATATAGGAAATGAGACCTGGTCTCCAAATGCTCATCTGACGAGTGACCAGTTTTGGCAAGCCCCAGCTGCTCTGGTTCATAAAAAGAGGAGAAAATCCAGTTCTTCACTCTTTTTAATTTTGTTTCATTTTTGTAACTATAAAACTGTCTTCCTTGAGTTTCTAGGGGTAAATGTGAACTCCTGGTTTTGGCTTAGCCTCAGAATAAAATCTCCCAGATATGATCATAGAGTCACACTCTTAATTATCAGGTGTACCAAGTTGGGTCTGATAAGGAGGTGAAAAAAAACAAAATAGAAATTCAGCTGGCATTCATGAGGAAATCAACAATATGTATCGCCTTCTTAAAAACTCTACATGTTTTTTCTCTTTCTGAAATCACATGTGTGCATGTGCAAATACATGTGCATGTGTGTACAGTTCAGCAGTCAACCTCATACGTCATTCCTTAGGAGCCACCCATTATTTTGTTATATCAGAGTGTCTCACTGGTACCTAGGGCTCACCAATTTGGCTAGGCTGTCTGGCCAGTGAAGACTGGGGATTCCCTGTCTTTTGCATCGCCAGTGCTGGGATTACATACTGCCACATATAGCTTTTTACATGGGAACTGGCAATGGCACTCAGATCTTCACGTCTATATGGCAGATAACTTACTGACCTAGCTGTATGCCCGGCTCCTGGCTGGTTTCTTTGGTTAGCAGAAATAGGGCCTGGAAGGTGGTACTGTGTAAGGTTTCTGGTTGTCCACACTTAACCTGTAACTACCCTTCATGACACTTACAAATTTGTCCTCTGTGGTGTAGTTGGGGACCCCCCTCAGCTGACCCTTTCAGAAAGTTTAAGGTAAACACATTTAAAAAGTACATTTCAATAAATACATTAAAAATATCATACAATTTTCCACATTTGTAGATTCAAGAAGTTAGTGATCAAAAATATTGGAGGATTACACTGTAATAAATATGCAGACTCATCATTATTCTTTAATGAGTAACTACTCAATTAGTATTTACATAATATTAGATATCATAAACAACCTTGAGATGACTGAATAGATAAGTGAGGATGTATACAGGTTATGCACAAGTATGCCATATTCTATAAAGGGCTTGGGTACTGCAGATGGGTGCATTTTGGACCACACCCCCTTGGAGGCCCAGGGATGATTTATGTTCAACCTCTGTGTGTTTTGTACATGGTCAAAGATCATAGCCCCTTCATAAGCCCTTGACTCAGGGGATCAGAAATGTTGATGGTTTTAAATAAATGAAAATATTGCTTTCTAGAAAAATATATAGAATAGTAGGTCCAGTCCCAATAGAAAGGGTACCTGGAAAGAGGCACCACAGCATGAAATACAAAGAAAGGGCTAGGGAGATGACCCAGTGGGTAGGTACTTCTTGAATTTAAATTCCTAGAATCCATGTAAAGCCAGGCATGATAACATTCATTTGCAATCCCGGCACTCTTATGGTGAGATGGAAGAAGAGACAGAAGAGTCTCTGGAATGTCACAGGCAAACCAGCCAGCATGGCACACACATTAGCCAGCAATAGACTCCTCTCTTAAACAAGGACAGAAGCAAAGATCTCTACTCAAGTTGTCTCTGAGCTCTGTGTATGTGCCTTGACTTGCACATGCCTGCATCTGCTCACACAAACACCTCATAAGTGCCCAAATACTCAAACACGCATGAGATAGGGTGAGAGAGAGAATAAAGAGAGAGAAAAAACAAAAATTGGGAGGGGTGGGGTAAAAAATAAAAAAAAAAATGGGGCAATCACTTAAAGAGAAATATGTTTACATTCTAATGAAAAAGTGGCTAGGAAAAGTTGAACGTATATTTATAAAACTCTGAAGAAAACAGGGACATATACAAACAATTTCCCCTAAGATTATTATTTTTAATACAACTTTGGTATCCTCTAAGTGTGAAAAATTTGAAAATGTAATGAACACAAAATCCTTTGCTTTATTGTGCCAGATAGGAAGATATTATTTGAGACGCCCACAAAAGTCTGCTGACTGAAGCCAGCTACTGTCCATGTCCTCTGCAGATGGTGTGTCTGGAAGAGCACAGTCAGAAGAAGCTTCCAATAGCTTCTTCCTTCCCTTCCCCCGTGCCACACGTCTGTGCCCCCACTCCGAGTGCATGAACAAATATCTCCACAGCAGCTGGTGGGCTGGTCTCAAACAGCTAGTGTGGGATGAACAGAATGTGTGATTGATAGAGAACTTTGGAGAATAGGCCCTGAGTCTGGGAGCCAAATGGTTCCTTGCACAGAGCCAGGAGGATGAGGGTGCACCATCCATTTGGAGACAAGAAATGCATCCCATTAACACATGATACTTTCTGTTTCTCTGCACAACTCTGGCATTGTCTGACATAATGCTTTCCAATGTCCCCCACTGCTATGTGCAAGGCTCACTCATGTCTTCTGTGCACAATTCCATTGTGGCAATGACTATCACATGGACTCTGAGCAGATGTCCCCTCTGTCTTAGTTAGGGTTACTAGTGCTGTGATGAAACATCTTGGCTAAAAGTAACTTGAGAAGGAAAGGGTTTATTTCACTCACATTTCCTTGTAAAGTTTATCATCTAAAGCAGTGACAGCAGGAAATTACACCAAGTAGAACCTGGAGGCAGGAGCTGATACACAGGCTATGGAAGGGTGCTGCTTACTGACTTGCTCATTATGACTTGCTCAGCCTACTTTCTTAGAGAACCCAGGACCACCAGTCCAGGGATGGCACCACTTACCAAGGGTTGGACCCTCTTCTATCAATTACCAATTGGAAAAATACCCTACAGATTTGCCTACAGCCTGTAAGAAAATAGAGGCATTTTCTTGTTTGTTTGTTTGTATTTTTCTTCCTTTTTAATCAGATGGATACTTTATTAGAATCATAACACTTATAAATTTCTCATCCTGGTCAAACTATCAGATTTCTAGACCAATTAGTGCTTTCTTGTTTTTACAGCGGAGATGTGTAAAGAGATTCTGAAACACCACAATTTTTGTTCAAGTGCTTTGTCACTCAGGTCACAAGTCTAGGATGCAATTAATCTACAGATCTAAGAAGTCACAGTTAATGAGCTTTGGATTTGGCCCTTAGTAATCTAGAAGCAATTCATTTTTTGAAAGTACTACCACTACATCTGAAAAAATCATTTAAATTAATACCACACCAAATGTGACCTGTTACACCTTGGGAAAAATAAAATCTCAATTAAATTCTAGGGTACTGCATTTTAGTGTTTCAAGTAGAATGACAATATATCTTTATGGCACATTTATGACTTTATAATATATATTATATGTATAATATATAATATGTAAAATATTATAATATAACATTTTAGGTGTGTTGTCTGGAGCTGGAAAAATGAAGGGAGTCAGGAATCATAGAAAAGACAAGAGATAAGAATAAGGTACTGAGACTGGTTTCCTCTGGCCACATACTGAAGTATCATCACAAACTGAGACCCCAGAAGGTTCTTCTTTAGGGAGAGTATTAGATAAACATCAATTAATTCTGAAGCCCTGGTTATGCTTCTCACTCACCTTTGATCATTGTTCCGTGAAATCCCAAACTCGGACTATGCATGCACCCTGATGGGTTACTTTCTTAATGGAGATTCCCTTCTCTCAGATGACTTCAGCTTGTGCCAAGTCAACATGAAGCTATCCAGGAGCACCATCCTCTATAGAAGAAAGAATATACAGTATTTGATGTTTTAAAAAGTATTGTTGGCTAAGGGTTATAGAAAGCTGGCTCAATCAGCAAAGTACCACTATACAAACACAAGGACCTGAGTTTGATCATACAGAACCCATGAAAATAAGCAAGGTATGGCAATATGAACCGGCAATCCCAACACTGAGGAAGAGAGAAGCAGACACAGGCAGATCCCAGGAGCTGGTCAGCCAAGCCCAACCTAAGTGGCAAGCTCCAGGGTCAGGAAGAGAGAGACCTTGTCTCAAGAAGTAAAGTGGAGATTGCTATAGGATATCACCTGTGGCCTCCATCTGAGCACATGCATGTGTACACACAAACAGGCATGTATCCATAGATGTGACAGCCAGTTCTTTCTTTCTAAAAAAGCCCCTCTCCTAGACAAAGCAAAGTTCACTGAGCTCTGTACGCCAGGCAGCACGGTGCTGTGAGAAGCCGAGGCTATAAACAGTTTCAGCTACTTCCTGAGTTTACGGCCCTTCCATATCCAGGCTAGTGATTTGATGTGCAGGTTTCTCCTTTCTTTATTCCAAAAGAAGTCTCTCTACTATAATAACAATGTTGGTCTAAAGAAGTAATCTAAGTACACAGATTAGGCAAAACTGGACAGGGAGCCGAATGGATGAGACAATACTGGTGTGGTGTCTTAGAACCGCCCTTGACTGAACCACTGCTGCTACCCAATAGAAGCTACAATGTGACATACAGTTATTTTAAATTTGCTCACGTGTCATGTCCCCCCACCCTGCCCCCCACCCCTCGTATCATGTCCCCCACACACACTAACTTTAATGCAAACTGCTTTTTGCCTCTTCTCTACCAGAAGTCATCTTGCTACATTGTTATTGACAGCACAATGTTTTAGCATCATTTTGATGGTTCTATGGACAGGGGTTGTATTCTTCCCCAGGACTCTAATTACTGACAGTTTTTAGCCTGTATATAAGGCCCATACCGCTAAATTGCATTGCTATTTTCCAGTTTGTTTATCCATGTCCCATTGCTGAGCCTGCAAGTTGTCTTCAGCTTCTCACTCTACCATAAATAACAGTGCTATAAATACATCAGCACATACACCATTTCTTCTTTTAAATTACTTCCTTGAAATAAATTCCAAAGAATGTAATTGTAGGGTCAAAGAGTACGAACATTTAAATGACCTCTGACCTACATTGATTGCCAAATGCCCTCAAAAGGCATTGTACCAGTGTTCAGAGAATGATATATCTACTTTCTCTGTAGCCTCATCAGCACTGAGCTTCTGGACCTTCCATTTCAGTTGAGGGTCACTAATACGCAGGATTATTTTAACACTGCATACTATCCAGATTTCTTAGTAATGCCTACATCCAGGTTGAAAACGAAAGCAGAAAGTAAGCTGAGTTAAATAAGAGAGCAGGCTTCACTCCTGAGAACAAGGAAATTGGTTTTGAGACAACCAGAAGACATCAGCCAGACCAAAAGCAGGCAGCTGACCCCCCATTTTAGGGACATTCACACACTCATGGAGCTACAGATTTAAAGACAAAGGACAAAGGAAATGAATGTGCACACACAAAAGCAGGCCTTAAGTTAACAGTGCTGACGGCCCACATTTTCCTCTTAGAGAAGCATCTGATGATTTCAGTTGTTTCCCTCCACCTCAAACTCTCAAGAGCCGTGAGAGAATGAGCGGAGAGTAACTCAAGGGACACGTTCCAGCATGGCTGTTTTCTGGAAATACTGTACAAACAGCAACAGATGCATTGCCTGCCCATGTACTTTGTAGATGGGTCAATGAAAGAAAAACTATAGCATATGTGACTCTTGATGGCCAAGAGCAGCAATATTCTTTCTCAACGGTGTGCCTTGGATTTCTGTCATCTAGTCTCCAAAGTCTGTAAGGTAGATGATATTGGAGTTGTACACAGCCATATATGGTTGTGCGTGGTGGTGTTGGAATGTGTGCATGTGTGCCGGGAGGTGTGCTTTTGTGTGTGTGTGTGTGTGTGTGTGTGTGTGTGTGTGTGTGCAGACATTTCTCCCCAGTATTGATAATTTCTATTTAATTCACTCCAGGACTAGCCCCAAAGGAAAGTGTTGGGGATACATCTCTCTCTCTCTCTCTCTCTCATGAGCTGTTTATCCTTGATGTTAAACCTGATGTCAAGTCTTACTCTCATGCTGAGGGGAGGGGCCATATTTATGGAGAACTGTGGGAGTTAGTGACTGTACTGCAGATATTCATAAGGAACAGGGCTTAGGCCGTGTCCTGAAAACAGCTTGTGGTCCATGGGGCCGAACAGTGCAGAGGGCTAACAATGTCCTAATATGGGCCAATCATGGTGGCACATACTTAGAATCCCAGCTCTCAGAAGGCAGAAGCAGGCAGATCACTGTGAGTTCAAGGCTAGCCTGATGTACACTGTGAATTCCAGCTAGAGTTACATATGACAAGACCCTGTCTCAAACAGTGAAGTGTCCCACCGGGACCAAAAAGATTTATTTCTCCCTGTAGACTAAGTGGGAGGGGTCTCTGTTAGAGGGATTAGGAACCAGATTTGCAGGTAATAAGGGCCATGTCAGCCATACAGTTAATTTATAACAAACATAGAAAGCTTTAGCCTAGAGGATTCATTCCCTTTCTGAGGCTGGGAAAGGCCCTGCAGACTTGTTCACATACATGCTTACATGGTTCTGAGAAGATTGTTATGTTAAATGTTCTAACCATAATCCAGTAAGGTGACAGGCTGGTGGCTGGTGCTTTGACTTCTCTTTCCCATATCTGGTGCCTGTGGATGTAGACTGACTAAGTGCATTGTGTACACATGTGCACACATGTGGAGGCTGACGACAAGTGTCTTCTTCAACTGCTTTTGTATGTTTTTCCCAGAAAATATCTCTCACTGAATTTGGAACTTGCCAATTCACCTAGGCTGGCTGAACAGGGGGCTCCAGAGGCTGCCTGCTTGTCTCTAGGGTTTGAACTCAGGCCCTCATACAAACACAGCAAACCCTTTACCAACAGAGCTATCTCTCCAGCCCCATACATGATATTTCTGAATTATAGTTATTGATTTGACCCTTGCCATTTGAGCTATTTCATTTCTCATTTAAAATAAATATTTATATTTACATCATTTCCTCCATTCCTACTACCACAGTCTTCTTCAGGCAGTAAACTCACTCCATTTATGGCTAGTGATTATTCATCCCCCAAGTACCTGTCATGGGAATACTTCATTGGCTGCAGAGAGCCTGACTTTGGCCTCCAGGCAAGAGACATTCCCAGAGCCTCTCTTCTCCAGGGGCAGCAGCTGCCTCATCCTGGGAGGTGCTGGAAGCCAAGAGAACCAGGGGGTACCTGGAGGCCAGAACTTACCCAGTAGCCTTCCTTCCTGGCCAGACGACTGCCTTTGGCCACCAGCTGCCAGTGCACAGCCCCTGTGTGTAGAATCTGCCCAGGCCTTCATTCCAGGCCTCTTGGAAAGCAAAGATGCTTGTTATACTAGGTGAAGCTTATCTCCTGCATCTGCCAACATCCCCTCCCTCCCTGCCCCTCATCAGTCCTCCCCAGCTCTCCACCCCCCTTCCTTTTAGCCCATCTTGTGGGTTTTCAATAGTGTGTGTGTTTTTTTTTCTTTGCTCTCTTCTTTCTGGTTAAGACAAGGTTGTCTCTTTGGGTGGAAAAAGGCCGTGTGTTCATGGTCTGCAGCTGCATCTCAAAGGTACTTTGTTGGCCGTTTATGAACTTGTCTTTGCTCATGTGGGGAAACAGGGAGATTCTTTGGCTCCCCCACCCAAGCTGAAATTGATGTTATTTCTCTGCCAGTGGTACCCAAGGAAAGGTTTTGTCCCATTTCCTCCCCTTTCAGGCTGAGCCCTATTTATGTTGGGAGCTGGGGCGCTGCCATGAGGGACCATTGTCGTTTCTACCAGCATCCGAGGCTGGCCAAATCCAGCAGCTGTGGGTTCATGCCTGCCCTCCCCAAGGCTTATTTCCTTGACAACATGTTCTTGTTTGGAGAAACTTGCCTTCCCTTTCTGTAGTGGACCCTCCTCTCTTCTCCTCTTCCAAAGTCACCCTTCCAGCTTTGTGGGGCTTAAAATTAGATAGGAAAGCGTAATCCCCCCCCCCCTCTCTCTCTCTCTCTCTCTCTCTCTCTCTGTGTGTGTGTGTGTGTGTGTGTGTGTGTGTGTGTGTGTGTGTGTTAGAGGCCACAGACAGAAGATTGGATCTGGAAAGGGGATAAAGACCTGGGAGGTACAGAAAGGTTAGAGGGACCGATGCATGGGGTGAAGGGCGGAAAGTTTCACCATAAATAATAGCATGAAATTCGTTATTATTTAGATGATCACCAATTGCTTTCAACCCAAGTTTGTAAGCCTCACCCTCATCCTCACCCACCCCCAGCATGTCAGATGGAACACCTAGGTGGCCCACTGGGACCCCTGACCTCTATATCCTGTTCCTTTCTGCCTCCTTTGCTACTTTTCTCCTCGATAAAAGGAGAGAGTAAGAGATAATTAACAAAAAACATGGCCCCGGGACAATGAAGCAACTGGCCTTGGCCGGCAAGCAACGGATCCTGGTTTTCTAGGTAGATTTCTCCCATCAATCTTTTCTTTAACCTCTCTGTTCGTGGAAGCAATAGGAACACCGCCCCCCTCCCCTGAGCAAATGCTTTCTTTTGACTGGAAACAAAAAAGGGGGCCCTGCAAAGACTGAGGTGAAATCTGGGTGGTATGGGCACCGCACAATGGGACCGCTGTTCCTGGCAGGGCTTGTGTTTTACAACAGGGGAGGGGCCAGCGTGAATGGTCTGATGGTGGAGACAATCCCCCTGATTCAGGCTACAAACGCATCTTCTATTCCACAAGGAGCCAGGCAGAAAAGACCCAAGTGACAAAGCATGGGGCGGGCAGGGGGGGAAACAAAATGTTTTCCGTTTAAAAAAAAAAAACAAAAAAAAAAACAAAAAAAAACTCTCATATCTTACACATCCTTAGAAGAGGTTCTGTGGAGAAGGCCTTTGGAGAGTCCCGGCCCACAACTCAAGGGCTTTGTCTGGACCCTGATTTATTGATGAAGCTTAAGCGACTTGCTAAGAAAGGCCCGGGGTGTCTTTGTCTTGGAGATAAAGTACAATAGGCCACAAGGGCCAAGATCTCTTGGGATGCTCTCGGGTCCTGCCTCTCTCTTGCCCTCTCCTCCCTGCAAATGCCAGCAGACGCTGAAAAACGATCAGTGGTATGGCTGGGGGTGCCGAGGACAAGCCCGGCCACTTGAGGTCTCCTCAAGAGGGTATTATGGTCAGGGAAAATATTTGTGCTCTGAAGATGGCACACTCCATTTGTTAATGGCTCTCATCTACCCCAGATAATCACCTCCCTCTCGGCTGTCAGGGGTGCAACCCCTGCCAATTCACAATGCCCTCAGAGAAAGTACCCTTGTCTGTGGTGACCAAGATGGGGACATTGTGTTTACCTACTTGAGCAGAGGAGAAGGTGACCGCGAGGGCAGCCTGCATTGTAAATTACAATTAAAACAGAAATAGACAGTTCGTGCTCTGCCCTGGGACCCCTACCAATAAATTATGAGTGGGCATTGGAGAACAGCCCAGGAGAGAGTGGGTACCCCAATCCCACAGCCTACCGAGAGGCCTTGGAGTCTGAGAATAAGGCTACTTGGGAGTCAAGATAGACTGGCTGGCTACATGGACATCTTGGGATCATTGGGAAGGTCCCTACTTATCATTGGAGAGAGGCAAGGGAGTGATCTGGATGTCTCCTCTTCCAGTTGCTTACAGATGACTTACCCAGAGGTCTTTGCAGCTGGCCTCACCTCTCCTCAAGGTTCTGGTGCCAGTCACCAGCCTTCAAGCCCTGGAAACACGGAGGAAAAGGAAGTGAAGAATAATGGGAAAGGGAGCATGGAGAACGGAGGGAGAGGAAAACAGGGCAGGAAAAATGAATGAGGAAGCCTGGGTGTGGTTTTAATAAAGCCCAGTATCTCACTTTGATTTAAAGTCTACAAAAATGAACTACACAGGAGGCTGAGGCAGTAAAATTGATTTGGAGGCCAATCTGGGCTACATAGCAAGATCCTGTTTCAAAGAAGCAAGAAAAAAAAGAAAAGAAAAAAACATGAGGAAAAAAGGAGAGAGATATAAATAGGTGAAAATAAAAACATATGTGAGCTTTAATTACAGATACCTAGAAGATGGGCTGGATACTGAGCGCTAACCAGGAACCAAGAAGGACATTAACCTTCATGAAGCTGCAACTGGACACATCTGATTATTTAGCTAAGTCAGCTTTAAAATAGTTTTTGTTGTTATTTTGGTTTTCCTTTTATTATATTTTAAAAAACATTCTCTGAAAGCAACAGGCATTCCAAAATGTCTATCAGCCAGGTGCTACATACAGGATATCACACACATCTGTGGTTGCCCATCCCAGCTCCCACACTGAACTGAGCACTTTTCATTGACTCAGGACCAAGCAGACTTGACCGTGTGAAAGTGCCCTGTAAACCCTGGGGCTCAGTGCAGCAGCCACCTGTTCACCTTACCCCTCCATGATGATGGAGGCGCAGCTTTGTGAGCCAGCCATGCTGGTGTGTAGGAGGTTCAATGCCTGCTTCAGAGCTCAGCGTGATCTTTAGTTGTTCTCCTCTTACTCCATTCTGCCGGTGAAAGCACGGAGTCTAGCTTGTCAACAATGTGAAACACAGAAGACATGTCAACACTCTGCTTGGTGACCCTGGGCCAACAATTTACCTCCTTGGTTTCTTTATATCAGAACATTACTGAGAAGAGTCAATGGAACAATAGCAAATGCTCAGGACAGACTGCAGCACAGTAATATAATAAATATTAGTTATGTCTAAGGATAGTTCTCAGGCTGGAGAGGTGGTTCAGCAGGGAAGAGCACAAGCCACTCTTAAGGGTCCTGGAGTGGGATTACATGTTACATTTTATATCACTATTCCTCCTACAGGTTTAATAAAAAGCTGATTGGCTGACAGCAGACAGGAAGTGTGTGGGTGGAGCTACCAGACTGGGAAGATCTCAGAGCAGAGCAGACACATCAGACAGACACCACAGAGCCACCAAAGAGACAACGTAGATGCCAGGAGACATGGAGGAAAGAAGCTGAAATGCTGCTCTGAGAAAAGGTACCGAGCCACATGGTTGAGTTCAAATGAAGGAGTTAGCAAGTTATATGTCTGGGCCCTAGGTCAATCAGCAGAAAATTAATGAAAGCGTATGTGTGTCTCTGTGTGGCTGCAACTGTTTTTGCTGGACTACTAGACTGCCAGCCAAACATCTGGTCCGAGTCCGGAAACATAATATAACAAGGTCCAGGTTTAGTTCCCAGCATCTACATGACAACTCACAACTACCTGTAAGTTTCAAGAACCAACTCCCTCTTCTGGCCTCCCTGAGCACCAGGCATGTATGAAAGCACACATATACATGTGCAGGTAAAATGCCCACACATGTAAAAATAAAATAAATAAATTCCATAATCAAGAGTGGAAGGTGTTTTCTTTGAATAGCAGCAGGCATGAACTCAAGCCTGCATTGTGTACATTAGGAAGAGCATTGTTTTTCGTGGCTTCTGCTCATGTCTTCTCTTAGTTCTGTACACAGGCAGCTCCACAACGAGCTGCAGAGAGCTGAGTGGTCCCTTTATCATAAAACCAGTTCAGGGGATGTGAGATCTGAATCCCCCAAACAAATAATCCCAGTCCTAAGCCTCCACCTGTGAGGCTCTGCTAACCTGGGCGGTTAAGTGTGTGTGTGTGTGTGTGTATGTGTGTGTGTGTGTGTTGTATTAACCAGTGCTGTGTGTGTGTGTGTGTGTGTTGTATTAACCTGTGGTGTGTGTGTGTTGTATTAACCAGGGCTGTGTGTGTGTGTGTTGTATTAACCTCTGGTGTGTGTGTTGGGGGGGTGTTTGTGTAGAGGCTGAAGTTGATGTCAGTTGTGTATTTCTATTATTCTTCACTCTATTTTCAAGGTGGGGTCTCATTGAACCCAGAACTCACTCATTGGCTAGACTGATTGGCCAGTGAGCCCACAGGCTCCTCCTATCTGCTTTATCCACCCAGATACACACCACCGCACCAGCTTTCTACAAAGGCATTGGGGTTCTGAACTCCAGTCCTCATGGTAGCACAGGAAACACTTTAGTGGCCGAGCATCTTCCCAGCACTTTAGTGGCCAAGCATCTTCCCAGCACTTAGCTGAGAATGGCTATGGCACACAACCCACATCTGCACCTTTTCCAGAGTTTGTGCTGTGTCGCGCATTGGGCATCTGTCCTGCTTCAGGAACTATTTCCGGTGCTTTCTCCACATCCTTCTGCCAGCTGAGGGGTGGAAGATACTGTAGGTCCATTCACCCTCCCATAAGCAGCCAGCTCCAGAGGAAGTAAAGATCTGTGCCTAAAGTCACCAACCAACTAAAAATACTCTTAGTCACTGACTCTCGGTTTACTATTTGGGCCACCATGATGTGTCTAATTCTTTGACTTCACTGAGGCAAATCCAAGCCCAGCACACACGGGTCGGGAGAGGCTGGAAGGTGGCCCAGGAAATCGGTAGGCAGACCTGTCTGCACAGAGCACCAATGAGCTCTTCTCTTCTTTACATGTTCCTCTGCCATTGGCTGAATCTACCCACCCATGCTGGACTTTGCTCATGGTGAACAGATCTATAATGGTGAACCGTCTTAAGGAGATAATAAAACAGGATGGCTCAGCTAGTTAAGTGCTTGCTGTGTGAGCATAGAGACTAAGAGTTCAGAACTCATGCAGAAGAGTCAGATGTGAGGAGGGGAAACCCAATACTGGGAAGGCCAAGACAGGAAGATCCTTGGGGCTCACCTGACACTGTCTTATCTCTCAAGGTAGAGAGCAACCGAGGAAGAGGGGGACATGTGCAGTACAGTCCTGACCTCCACATGTACACCTCTCTCACACGCAGATACACTTGCATATACATATGCACACACATAAACAAAATACACATCTAAACAAAATGCCAAGTAACTAGGTTTAGCAATTATAAGGACTAATACCAGAACAGCCCCACATGTATAGAAAGAACAATATGGCAGAACAGAGCAACCTTATGGTTTCCTTAATCTTATTAATACAGTTTTCCCTAATCTTATTAATAAAATTTCAAAAAGATGACAAAATTCTGTGACATAAAAAAGTAATAGTTAAATGCCAAGAGTTGGAAATTCTAAATGCCATGCTACGAAAGCAACCAAACTGCAAATTGTAAAAGTAGATCATAAGTGAAGTGATTTAAATATAGTATCTGAGTAGAGAAGAAACTTCTGGGCAAATACAAAAAAAATGAATCAAAAAATAGATGGAACATATTCTCAAAAGGCTTAGTATGAATGGGCAGATGAGTAAATGCTCACATTTGGAATTCCTGGATGAAAGGTGTGCTTGGGAACTCATTCTATTATTTTGAAATTTTTTCTGAAAGTCTAAGGGTGTAGTATTTTTTATATATATATATAGATATGATATATATAATATTAAATATTACATATTAAAAGTAGAAAATAAATAACTAGAAGAATAAAACTAAATGAATTGGTTAGGAAAGAAAACACTTTAAAACAAAATAGATGGTTTAAGAAGGATTAGTTAAACTGACATGTAATTAAATTGAGTTGGCCAGTGATTTAATCAGCAAAAGAAAAAGACTAAAAAGAAGAGTGTGCTTTTCAGGTGAGTGAATTCTGTGTAGACTGTCTGCTTTGGCTACCTCTCCAGGCCTTTGATACCCCAAACACCTCTAGGGATGGGGTGCCTTCATGTTAGGTTCCAGATCGTTATGCATGAATGATATAAGAAGCAGTAACATGGAAAAGAAGAGTTGCATTTTTAGTGAACATTAGAAGGATGAGCTTGAACCTCCTTGTCCAAGGGACCACATTAAAGTTCCTCTCAGATTTTATGTGTGTGTACATGTGCATTAGATTTAGTCTAAAAGAATATTAGCTTGAAACTTTGTTATAAATTAAATATAAAAACCATACACACCATACATTCTTTGCCCTAAGGTTTTGCCCTAAGGTGTCACAACATGTTGCCCCAAAATATGATCCCCTGGAAACTGAGAAAACAACAGAAACCAAAGGTCACTCTCTGCTCACTTGTGCTCTCTTTCCTTTTTCTAATTTTATTTTTCTTTCAATTTCTTCCTTTTCTTTTCTCTTTTATAAGCTATGGTCTCTAAGGCTCGCCTAGACCTTACTATGGAGCCCAGGCTGGCTTTGAACTTACCCTTGTCTCAGCTTCATGAGTACCTCGATTGCAGGCGTGCACCACTACGTCTTGCTTCTGACCAGCTTTCCTGTGTGAGAATTGACTATAAAAGGATCTTCTGGTCTACTCCTCCCTGAAAATAGATTGTGAGGCCCTCACATGGTGGATGTTCTGTCCTGTACCTGGAAGAAGGCAGCCCTACAGGGACAGGACCGAGCAGAGCTTCTCCTCCTCCATCCCAGTGGTCCCAGCCCATTTATCCAGTCACACTCCTACACAGCTGCCCATTCATCATTGAACCTGAGCATAAAAATATGTAGCTCTCTCAAGACTTTGAATCTGATCTCCCATGTCTTAAATTTAGATAAATAAATTTATCACACTTTTCTCTTACTAATTTGTCTTTTGTTATGGACTGCCCGTCATGGCCCTTTACCAGAGGTGAGGAAAAGGTTCCTGACACAAGGTCAGGAAACAATAGCCCACTCCAGCTTCCACTAATCCATTATCCATCCAATGCAACCTTTTTTATATGACATTAATTAAATGATGTCATTTTCCACTTGAAACACTTTTTTGGTGTCTTGGTGTCCCTAGAATAAAACAAACACCTTCACCTGGCTGTAAGGCAACAAAGTACTAGATATTTGGTGACTTGAAGAGACCCACATTTATTTTCTGATGGTCCTAGACAACACAGGTCCAAAATCAAGGTGTTGTTGAGCTTGATTTCTTCTGGGAGACATGGACCTATTCCAAGTGTCTGTCCTTGACTTGTTAAAGAATCTTTCTTCATGTGATGCTCTCTCTGTGTGCAGCTATCTGTCCAGATTTCCCTTTCCTATTAAGGACTGAAACAATAATAAATTAGATCCTACTCTAATGACCACACTGTAACTTTGCCACCCACATGAAGGTCCTACCTATAAATGAGGCCACATTCTAAGGTATGGCCCTTTGAATTCTAGCATCTCTTCTTGAAGGGTCATAATTCAGGCTGTAACAATGACTCCAGCACCACGGCCCCTCCTAACAAACGTAGGCCCACCTCAATCACCACGCTCCTCTGGGCTCCATCCTCAGAGGCCTTTTGTTCATGTTTCCAGTGTGTCTACCATGTGACTGATACCAGCTTGACCTTCAGGGTTGCGTGGGTGCTCCTTCTGGGATGGCTTCCCTGATCAGTACCCCAGCCAGACTGGGCTTCCCTCACTCTACATCCTCAGTCTATCCAGAAATAGTCTATTGTTTCCTTCTGTAGCTATATGCAAAACTGATGCTTTCTTTCTTCACTCGGATGCTATTTTGTTGACTTCAGTGATCTAGCACATAGATCAACCAGTTTATTAGAATGAATAAATTGAATGAATGAATGAATACATTAGTTTCATTTACTTAATTAGTATTATTTCCCCTCTACCCATAATTTCCCATTTTTATTTTTAACTGTCTTATTCATGCTATGTATATATTTTGATTATAAGCCTGTTCAATTCCTTTATGTTGGAAGCAAGGCATAAAATGAATGTAAGTTAGCAAGCTAATAAAATGGCTTGTGGTGTGTGTGTGTGTGTGTGTGTGTGTGTATGTGTGTGTGTGTGTGTGTGTGTGTTACTCCAATTTGAACTCAAGGCCTTGTATATTCTAGGCAAGCACTTTATCACTGAGGTTCAGCCACAACCCAAAAAAGATTAAAAAATAAAAATAAAACATTATAAAGAGTTTCTTAGAAAGAAGTTTGGAAAACTGGGTGTAATGGTGCACACCTTTGATCCCAGCAGTTGGGAGGCAGAGAGATAGATGGATATCTAAATTGAGGCTAGCCTGGTCTATAGAGTGAGTTCCAGGACAGTCAGAGCTAAACAGGGAAATGCTGTCTTGAAAGAACAACAACAAAAAGTTTAGGAATTTACACTTTAATATACTTTTTTAAGCATTTGGATACTGAACCGGGACCATTGATCTACATCTTTACCTAAGATGTAGCTAAGAGGACCCTAAGATGCTCAGACTGGTCACAAACTTCCAGCCCTCCTTCCTTGGCCTTCTGAGTAAAGAAGATTACAAGTATATGCCACTGAGCCTGGATACTTTATACCCTTTATTATTGAGTAGCATTTTGAAAATATAGAAGACAATTCTTGGCTATTTGTACAACTCAAAATAAGTGAAATTGAAAAATATACATGAATGACAGCTTCTCACTCTTCATGTTGTCAGTTCTCCCTTTACCACCCTAATACTCCACATCCCTGCTGATGGGCATCCTACTCCACATCCCTGCTGATGGGCATCCTACTCCACATCATCCCTGCTGATGGGCATCCTACTCCACATCATCCCTGCTGATGGGCATCCTCCTCCACATCATCCCTGCTGATGGGCATCCTCCTCCACATCATCCCTGCTGA